>ML121622.1:0-116269 GCA_003788615.2 Terfezia boudieri ATCC MYA-4762
AACAAAACGATAAAAATGTCTTACAATCGGACAACTTACCTGACATTATAATGCAAGTCTCTTATCACGAAATAATGTTGCAAAAACAACAGAAAGTTCTCATATGCTAAATCCCTTTCCCTATAAGCCACCCTCTTTATGAATGCATTCCTATCAAGCTCATCTCCGTGTCTATCCTTCTTCAAATGCTTCTCCTTCAACATTGATCCCCACTCTTTAATACCCGCGTTCTCCGCTTTCTCTCTCATAATTCTCACTGTTCTAGGAACTAAGAATCTTTGGACGACTTTCCTGCACAAATCCACGTAATTATCTACTTTTTTCAACTCTCTCTCGAGTTCCTCCAAACAACTTGCCTTAACAATATTAGCATACTATTCTCGAAATTCCAGGTCTCTTATACCTTCAATTCTGACGCTACCGCTGCTAACGCATGTCCCTCTCCGCAGATATTAGTGAATCTCTTACAGGCATTGTATTCGGGCATCCCTGCCGTAACTCCTTTAACCGCCAAAACATGCTTCAACTGACATAGAGAGCCGGGGTCCATTCCATCTTCCCTTCCCCAATGTCCCCGAAACAATAAGTCTTCTGCCGCCATTTCTAAATGGAAAATCCCATCCAGTTTTGCCAGGTAATTTAACTTGTTATGCTCAAAGTCTCTTACACGTAGCTGCTTCAATGCTGACACTTTCAACATAGTTCCCAAATCTCCCGCATGAAGAACCACTCTCCCAGCCAACCTTATCGAACTCAATCCTGTTTGCTCCAACAGTTCATCAATCACTTCCGCACTGCCTTGAATGGACGTCTCATCCTTCTCCAAGGTATCCAAGGCATTAACATCCATTCTTACACATGGAATCCTATGAATCCATTCAAACGATGGTCGGGTGTGCCCAGGTTCCCTTGCAGCCAACTCCTGCATGACTATGGGAAAATACTTCCACAATATGTCGCTCAAATGGACAACTAACCTATTGGGCATATGCTCTGCATACGAGTCCTTTGACAACAACCAATATTTATCGATTTTCGTATAGTCTGGACAACTGGCAAATAAGAACCGTCCGTCTAGGCCAGGAACCCCTTCTTCATATGCCTGAAGATCCATATAAATCCTCATCTTCTCATCAAATTCTCTCCAACTATTATCTCTAAGATCCGCTCCAATCGTGGCCTCGCCATCTGCCTCTTCTCCATTGTCCAAACCTTCTACCGATCTCAATCTCTTCTCTGAGCTTTCTTCTGTCTCGACTCTGACCACTGGACGAATTTTCTCAGGTGCTTCTGGCTTCGGTATATGTAGGAACCACATAGCAGCGCAGGTATACTGAGTCAGCACCCTTTGATTTTTCACACTTTGTCCTGTTTTATTCTCAAACATCGCATTATTATCCCACATAAGCCCGAACGCATGTCCCTGAATGATACGCTTCTTAATCCGTTCTCCATTCGCGCTTCCCATAGCTTTCATAGCATCGCATATAGTGGTATATCCAACACTCAGGCCCACTCGATTTAAAACACCGATCACCCTTTTAGGAACCCCGCAAGCCTGCAGATAATATCCAATCGGGGTCTGTAAACTGTTGCACATCCTGGATCTCCCAAATGCAATCATGCTCATAACCACAGTACTTATCAACAATTTATTTCTACTCTTTCTACCCCTTTCACCCCCACCACCACCACTCTTCTTCCTTTTTCTCGAATTCGAATTGTCTAGCATCGTATCCCTGTCGCTTCCGACTGAGCATACTCCATTGATGAGCTCATATAGGCGCGGACAGTTCTGACGAAACCTCCCACCAAGCTCTTCAAAGTTGAAATTGGTTGCAATGTCAGGCGTTATCGCCTGTACCGGGCATTTAGCAATGGGTTGCTTGCAATAGGCCCCCAACTCAAGGTCCAAAATTTGCTGAACGAGCCTCCAGACACCCCCACCTAAACGCCTCTTCACTTCGGAGATTGCTGTTGCCGAGTTCTGTTTCCTTTTGCTGCTACAATTGATTACCGATACCATCCCCTCAAACACCTCCTCGACACCATTATTGTCTATGAAGGACCTTTGCTTCTCTCGCATGCGCTTTGACTTTGCTCCAAGGCATCTGGTAACAAATAGTCTGAGGTCCATGTTACTGCTTCTCAGTAATTCACAAATCTTGAAGACCCTCGGTTCCCATATTTCCTCCTCAGCATCCAATGCAATTGCATCCCATTCACCATCCATAACAGCGAACTGTATTTCTGCAATAACCTAATTCACTGATCTCCCGATGCACTTGAAGACGGTTATTGGTTCTGATTAGCAGTCTAGATTTCGCCGTGTTCCGGGATGTTTTTGTTGAGATGTTCAAAAATAAATATTTACGTTCCAAAACAAATACTGTATTACATATTCTGCTCCGAAGCCACTAGCGTATTGCATAGTTTCCACGCTAGTTCCTCCGAGCTCGGAGGAACTAGCGTGGCAATTTCGGAGTAGGTTACTACCAGACTCTTAACCGTAGCACTAAAATAATTACGCGTAGGTACTAAGAGTCTGGTCACGAGAGCAGATAGTAGTATACATACATTGTTGGTATATCCTCGTGCGCTCTGGTGTCTACAGATATATCCTTCAGATATTATATATATATATATATATATATATACCCAATGTGTATCGAAATGACAGGGCTCTTTGAAATAGGTATGGTATACTGGGGCTCGAAAAGAAAGAGGGAAATTTAAATACCATTGAGCTTCATTTCTACATGCAGAATATATGTATTGGACAAAGAAAATGGTAGTTACGGCATGAGTCTCGTTTTGCCGCCGCTGCGCAAAGGGCAAAAGGTTGCGAACATAAATGGAATGGTACTGTATGTTATTGACAACATATAATGACGGCCAATGAGAAAAAAGCCGGGCAACAAAAGAAAAATAAATAACGCTCCCCATTCAAAAATATACATCATCCCTCCAATGGCGCTCCATCTCTACTGCCATGCTCTCCTCTTCCGAGCTTATGTACCATCCCTTTTTTCTATCAAAGCGGTCTATGTTGGTGTATGGTAGTGGTATTGGGGATATTGACTCGGTTTAACGTGGTTGTGGTGATTAGGTGGGGGAGACGAGTTTCGTAGTGAGTGTGAATTTCGCAATTTAACCAACAATAAGCTTATCATCTTCCGTAATCTCATACTGTGGAATCTCCAAGTTCAAAGGTGCCGGACCTCTCCTAATCCTCCCAGATATATCGTAGTGGGAACCGTGGCACGGGCAGAACCATCCACCGTAATCACCAGCCTCACCAATGGGTACACAACCCAAGTGTGTGCAGATTCCCAACATGACCAGCCACTCCGGCTTCTGGACACGATCGGCGTCTTGCTGGGGATCACGGAGAGACTCGACCTTGACGCTGTTTGCTTCTTCAATTTCGGAGGGAGTACGGTGGCGGATGAAGACGGGCTTACCACGCCATTTTATGATGACGTTCTTGCCCTCGGGAATGTTGGCGAGGTCAACCTCGACCTTGGCCATGGCAAGGACATCGGCGGAGGCGGACATGTTGACGAGGAAGTCTGTGTTGGAGAGAGAAGTTGATGTTAGCACATGCTATGTATGTAGCTTTCATGCGACCAGTTGTGTTCTGATATCAGACTTCCACCCAACCTCGGGAATCTGATATTCCTCCTGGCCCTCCATCATCCCCTCACCTTCCCCTCCACATGCCCCTCAATTGACGAAAAGGGATTCTCCATCCCAAGACGCACAAGCAAAAGTATATGGTACAAAACTACCCACCTTGAACAGTCGCCTTAGCTCCAGCAGCGCTCAAAACACCCATGGTTCCGGCCATAAAGTATCCAAACACCTTGTTGCCCGTCGGGCTCCCAGAGCTCTTGTACTTCGAGAAGTCCGGAATCTTGGTTGTGCTCTGTCCAGAGGAGACGAAAGGGGACTTGTAAACATTGTCATAGGCACTCGCTTGTTGTCGAGCCTGGACAGTTGAGAAAGCCGCAGTGGCGGCCTTAGGTGCAACAGCCGTGCGGAGTGCGGTAGGGAGGGCACGGAAGCACTGCATTGTGGTCGGTGGTGTATGTAGGGACAGCAATTGATAGCTGGGGTATGTAGGAGGGAGGGAATTGGGTCTAGGTGGGAAATGGCGGTGGGCGGCGAAGCGGAGGGTAAGAAGCTGTCTGCTTTGGTGTTTGTTACTAATGCGCCTGAGGGAGGTGGTGATTGGCTGGATTGCGAAAGGTTATATAAGCAGGGCATACGATAAGGGTCTTTTGGGCGGTCAGGTGATCGCCCCACTGCCGATACCCCACTATGGACCCAGATGCTCGTTTATTTATGAGTATGTTGAGGGTAATGATGCAAATATACACATTCTATGGGTAGTATGCTTGTATACAGATAACTACTGTACAATGGCTAAAACATGACGAGATTGACCCCTCTATCGGTTCCAAAGAAATGCAATAACTCCAGTAACCACAGCTCCAACAGCGGCGCTCTCCACTGCAACTGTAGTGAGATCTCTCCGCCGTACTGATATAACCTGCTCGCTGAATAGCTGATCGGCCTTTCCCTTGACCGCATCTGTAAATCTCCACCACGCAATGGGTTTTTGCACATCTAGTGCTTCATCCACGGCTGGAGCTTCTGATTCGGAAATAGACGCGTCTTCCACTACCTGTGATATCACGCCAGCGTCTGCTGAATTTATCTCATCCTGCTTCTCCACTACCTCAGCTGCTTTTGCAAGTTCCGCTCTTCCAGCAGCTCCCTCCATTTCCAATGCCGGTTCCACTGTTGGTGGATGATCTGGCCTAAGCAGCGCAGACCTCAATGTCTCCTCTTGTATCACCTCTCTCACTTTCTCCTCAAACCCACCAACCAGTCTTCTCCTCCGCCAGGGCTCCAGACCCAATTGCACAATCACAAACAAAAACACATTGAACCCCATTAGCGCCCAGGTCACCCACGTACTCGCACTTCGGATTTTGTCGCTCCAAATCTGCTCTTCGTGGTACCGTGTCAGGATATTTTTCGTCAGTAGGCTTTGCGCTTCGTCTGTGACTCGTTCAGCCTTAGCCAGTCGTTCCTGTGCGGCGACTTCCTCTTGCTCATTAGCATGGTCGTTCCGGTACAGGGAGGTGAAACGTTCGAGGTCGCTAGGAGACCAGGCGTGTTTTCGCTGAAGGAGTTCGTTAACTTCCCGTTGAGAGGCAGAGCGGCGGTTGATGGCTTGCTGGTAGGCTTCTTTGGCGGCACGAACTTCGGCGCGAGAGTTGCGGACATGGGCCTCTGGTGGGGTCGGACGTCTATCAGCATAAACCACTCCATCAGTTCCGGCTTAAGATGGAGGTGATAGTACCCTGCGCTTCAATCGCCTTCTTCATTTGCTCGATGCCAGCGTATCCCGTAACCTCGTTCAGCCTCTTACCAGCCACGAATAATGTACCCTGCAAATCATTCATTGCAGCCGAAATTCTCTTGGAGATCTCTATCCGTTTGCTCTCTATTGTCGAGGGTAGCTTCGTAACGTCGACCCGCGGCGGGTTGGAAGGCTTCGCATCTTTTGTGGGCTCTTCATTTTCTGCCAGCTTTTCTTGGGGTTTTTGCTCATCGGCAGGCTTCTTCTCATTGGAGGGAGGAGCATTAGACGGGGGATTACTCCCAGGACCAACTGAGTACGGCTGCCGCCTAACCACCAGGAATTGGCATTGAAGACACACAAGCTGTACAGAGAGCTGTTGCTGACGTCCCACCACCGATGCCAACTCTCGAAACGTGAACTGCCGAGCCAGAAAAATTGACCGCTGTAACAGGGCCCGCATAATAACAGGGCGGAGCGAAGCACCGGAGACCGGGCGGGATTGAAAGGGAATTGGTATGAACAACGGATGGGCTTCGATCAGTTGCTGACGGGTCTGGCAGAATTCGCCTGCCAGGGTTCGCAGGCCCGTTGACGTATCAGGCTACCGATCTTCCTTGGCTGATGAAATAGATCTGCCCCACTACAAGTGGGCAAAATTACTCCCGGGAGGAGTTTGGGGTATTTGTAGGCAAGAGCAGCCCTCAGGTTCTTTCCGTCTACCTGTATCTCGAGCCTGTTTTTGATGCTCACTCTGAAGTTCAGCTCGGCTGCTCAAACGGTTTTACCACAATCACAAACGTCTGCCCGCATTATCCCCATATCTAGAAGAAACACTACAAGATGGCGGCCAAATGGGATCCCAATACTCCATGGACCGGGGAACCCAAAGCTATTGTCTTCACGGACTTTGATGGAACAATTACTCTGAAAGACAGTGAGTCGCCTCTCCGTAAAGTGTCTGAATTGAGTTCATTGTACGTACTAACAGGATATATCCTAGGTAATGATTACATGGTAATTCTCCACTTCCCAGCTCCCAAAAAGGCTCTGCCACACCAATCTACCCAATCAGTGCTTACTCTAGTGCATCGTACAGACTGACAATGTCGGATACGGCCTGGAACGCCGTCGAGAGCTCAACCTCGAAATCCTCCACGGCCGATGGAGCTTCCGGTAAGTCCCACTTTATTCCCCCCGGGTGTCTGGTACAGATACTAACACCCTCTCAGAGATGCATTCAAGGACATGCTTGACTCCGTCAAGCTCCCATTCCCAGAATGCATCGAGCTTCTTCGCAAGAATATCAAGCTCGACCCTGGGTTCAAGCCCTTTTTCGATTGGTGCTTGTCTAAAGGAATCCCCGTTATTGTTCTCTCCTCTGGAATGGAGCCTATTATCCGTGCCCTTTTGACGGACCTTGTGGGGCCTGAGGCAGAGAAAATTGAGATTATTTCCAATCAGGTTAAGTTTACGGATAAAGGTTGGGAGATTGCCTACCATGATGACAGGTGAGTTACGTACTCCGGAGGCATACAGTCGCCACATGTAGCTTGATATAGATACTGGAAATGGGGCCATGAGCTTGGGAAGTACTAATGAAGAGTGGATAAAGTCATTTCGGCCACGACAAGTCCTTGGCAATCAGGCCATACAATACGAAGCCCAAGGGACAACGCCCAACATTGTTCTACTGCGGAGATGGCGTCTCGGATCTCTCTGCTGCAAGGGAAACGGATCTGCTGTTCGCAAAGCACGGTCATGGTAAGCCCCCATCTTAGTCATCAAGGCACCCTCCAAAAGAAATCAAAACTCGAAGTTTTATACTGACTCAATTATTTCAAAATAGATCTGATCACCTACTGCCAACAAGAAGGCATCCCTTTTACCGTCTTCTACACCTTCGAAGACATTCACCAGAAAGTCAAAGACGTCGTGGAAGGCCGAACCACCACAGAGGAAGTTGCAGCCGAAGGGCTCATCCTCGCCGAACAGGAGGGTGAGGAGGAAGCCACCAAAATAAATATGCCATAAATTACGTTTTCTAACTATTCATATTGCGTCTGGGTGTAGATGTCACAAGAAATTAGAAACAGCACCATAGAGGAATAGACGCAGTCTTCAGCATTTCCGGAATCGCCACTACAGTGTCATCGGCACTGCATAACACGTCAGCGGTCCAATCCGTTTTGGTTGGTTCATATTGGTATTTAGGTTGCTTTCGAAAGTGGGTTTTTTGGGAAAGATGAATAGATATCCGGCGAGTAGAACCAAGTTCAGATCTTTCAGTCCGAGTCATAAGATTTAACACTACTACTGATATCAAAATATATATGATAATGGCTGCCATCATGACTGAAGCTCCCTCACCCTACTCTCTCGCCTTCTCACACCCATCTCCACTTCCCCTCCCCCCTCCCCACCGCTCTCCACTTCATTCGCATCCTCATCTTCATCATCACTCCACAACATAATCTCGCTTCCAGTCTCACTTGGCGGGCCCCTTCTTACCCTCACTTTCCAACCCACCCACTGCACACACCAAACAATCCACCGCCACAACCTCTCCTGCCCCTCCTCCACCCCATTCCCAGTCACATACTCGCCCACACCCCTCCCAAAGGCACCCCCATCCCGATTCTCCACCTTCGCTTGATATGCCAGACAATCCTTAATCGTCACAAGCCCACACAACCTCCCCCTGTGCTCCACTAAAATCACCCTAGGACCCAGTTTTTTAAAAATCTCCATGACCGTTTCCAGGGGTAGACTCGGGTGGACAGTAAGTGGCGTTGGATCCACGAACCTGGAAAAATCGATCGTAGGTGTATCAGAATAGCTATCACCTGCTGGGGATGTCACCAAACCCGTCGCCACAGGGGTGGTACTTGCACCGACCGTCGTCCCGGGCACATGAGGTAACCCACCTGACCCCTCCTCGCTTGGCGGGGTGAACAAACACCTCGCCCTCCCCGGCAAATGGTTTCTCTCCCTCCTCGCCCTCTCCAGACCATAAAGTAGTTCCGTTCTTCCCAAGTACCCCAGAAGCATCTTCCCCGCATTATCCCTCACGACCGGGAACCCCTGGAACTTATTCCCCCTCAGTATCCCCTCTACCTCATCTAACGTCACCCCATTCCCCGATACCGTCAACACTGTAAGATCCGAAATCATAATCTGGCTGATCGGAATTCCAAACGAATGTTCACCCTTGCTATCTAAATACGGAAACCCGTTGAACCAAATCATGCGGTCCGCGATCCCCCCCTGGGCGAACCTCGCCGTGACTGCTTTCGTGAATCCTACCACGATCATCGTGGGGAGGATATACGTCAGTGCGCCTGTGAGCTCGAACATGATAACCACGACCGAGACGGTGATGTGCATAATCCCACTGAGAGCTGCGGCTGCGCCCAGGAAGGCGTATGTCCCGGGTGTGATACATGGTACGTCTGGGGAGCAGGCGGCGAAGAAACGAGAATCGGGGTGAGCTTCGTGGAGGGCCTGAACGAGGATTCCGACCATACGCCCGAATGTTGCGCCGATTGCCATGGAGGGGACGAATATACCGGCGGGGACTTTACAACCGTAGGAAATGATGACGAGGAAGAGGCGGATAATGCAGGCGATGGTGAGGGAGAAGACTATACGCCAGCGGTGGTCTGGTCTATCAACATACGAGTTAGTACCTTCACGTCCCCCCTTATGGAGAAAAGAGAAAAAATTAGCGGAGCGTACTCGCAGAGCCCATGTGCGTCCACCCCGCCTTCACATTCCCTAAACAACCTCTCCATCGCCTCGGTCATGTCAATCCTCAGAAACGCATTCCACCAAGAAATCAACCCTGTAACTGCCGCCAGAAATACAACCTCGCTAATAGCGTATTGCTTGAGATATTTTTTCCGGAAAGCCTGCGCACGAAGGTTCCATTTTATTACAAATTCGCCATATAGACCACCAAATATGCCCAGGATAATAAAAAAGACGACTTCGAAAAAGTGCCAGTCTCGGTCGTACGAGACTTGGAACATGACGAGTTGCCCTGTACGGAAGGGGTTCATTGCCTAGGGTGAAGTGAGCAGGTTACAATCGTGGGGAGAGGAGAGGGAGGAGCGCATACAGCAAGAACAGCTGTGGCGACAAGCGCACAAAAGTAACTCCTCCACATCGTCTTCAGGGGAAAATGTGGTGCCATTTCCTACCCACCACTATCAGCAAACATCTCCGGAACAAATCAAAAAAAACACAGTTACCCTGAACTCCGCATACCTCGAGAGAAAACAACACCCCACCAATCGGACTTCCAAAAGCAACCGCCACACCAGCCGCCGCACAGGCACTTAGAATCTCCCTCATTTTCGCTGCGTTCCTTCTGTACTTCCCAAATAGCCTACTAATCACATTCCCCGTACACACGGCGTAATGCACGCTTGGTCCTTCCTTTCCGATACACAGTCCAGAGCCGATAGCGAGGGGGAGACCGATGGATTTTATTAGGAGGGTTTGCCAGCCGAGAAAGCCTTTCATGATGAATCCCGCGATGATGCATTTGATTTCTGAAATACCAGAACCGGCGGCATAGGGGGCGAAGGATTTTACGAGGATAGCGGCAGTGAAGGCGAAGAGGACCTAAGATGGCGAAATGTCAATTTTTGATATCTTGGGCACCAGGGTTGAAATTGTATTCTCAGTACTGGATCGGGGGAAGTACGGAAAATAAAATGTATATTATATAGTTGGCTGGGCCAAAGGAGGTCCATGTTTTCCATTCGTTACAGGATCCTGTAGGGTCGTGTAAATTCCCGTCAGTCTTCCTTGTAGGATAAATTCTCCCAAAACCCTGGCTGAAATCTATTTCGAGGGGTGTGGCGTCTCGAGGGAACGCACGTACCATGTTCTGATCCCCAGCAACAAAAACTCTCATTCAAGTACCATGCCGTTGAACAGTAGCCTTGCTTTATATCCGATAACCACTCCGTGACGATATTTAAAAAAGCAGCGTTGAGGCCAATGCATGTCCCTGCCATCACGTATGAGAGAAGATCAGCTAGATGTTCCCACTCCAAAATTAATCGTGAAACATTAACCACGACCCTTGAAACATCCAACAGCGCAGGCCTCCCTGAGTAGTCGCACATCTGCCGGGAGAGGGGCTCTGTCCCTTCGACATCCTGTACCGGCTATCTCGACGGGTACATACCTATCAAGCTGACCACAATCCATGCCTGCCCCGCATCATACGCCTCGGACAGTTTCCTCCTCCACCCTGCCACTCTGCCTCGCACCCAAAACCCATTATGCCTCCGTCGCTCTTTTATCCTCCGCCGTAGTTGTGCCCGTGCGGCATCTTGTACCCAATCTGCCAAATAGTCCCGCCATTAGTTTCCGCTGTCAGACGCCGCCTCCAGCTCTTCGCCATCCTGCCACCTCAATGTGGTAGGGGAAGCTCGTGCGCACCAATTGTAGTAAAATCCTACTTCCCCCACGCTTCTGTCAGCACAAATCCCCGCATAATCAATGTCACTACTACCAGGTCTGTGGTAGTCCAAAGTACCGACTCCTAGCGTACCTCATATCTTTTGATAGCTTCAATCTCCTCCAGATGCTCATCCGGCACCGTATTCCTCAGCTCTCCAGCTTCCAGCGACCGGGAACCCATAGCCATGCTGACACGAGACGACAGCGACGGGCGAACAGACCCCGTGGGGATCGAAGGTATGCTCGTTGAAGTCATAGCATGTGTGGTTCATGTGGTGGGGGGTTCGTGTTGGATATATGTAACGTGCCCCACGATACTTTGCAAAGTCCGCAATGCGCCCCGTGTCCAGGGGAAGCGTGTTTCGGGACGTCTGACGAGCGGCAGCCTGTGTGGGCCCACGGAAGAGGGCAGTTCGGTGCAAGATGCTGTGTCCGTGGAATTGTAAGACAGCTTACCCGCTGCGAAGCTGATCATCTCAGTCCCCACGTGATGCCCCAATGGGTTGGTGCAACTCTTGGCATTCGTTGAATCTCCGGCCGGGAACACCACGTAAAAGAAGCATCGGCACCTCCCCGCCCCCCGACAGTCGCAGATATGCTCGGCCTCCTCCGGCAGCTCCGGCAGCTCCCTGCCCTCCTCCGCCCAACCACCATTACCCCCGCCATATTCTGCCTCCTCCCGAAAACCTCCAAAATCACCAACCCTTCCCCGATCCTCTCCCGCGCAATGGCGACCTACAATCAAGTGCGCGGGGGCTGCCGCAAGGAACAGCGCGCCCGTCGCCCCGTCTCCCCCGCGCTCGTCGGGCGTCCATGCATGAAAGGCATCTGCCTCAAGGTGTCGACCATGTCTCCGAAGAAACCAAACTCCGCAGAACGGAAAATTGCCCGGGTGAAATTGAGTACGGAAAAGGTGATTACGGCATATATTCCGGGTGAAGGTGCGTGCCGATTAGCTTCAACTGCCCCTACCTGCTGCATTTGAATATCCTGGAGCATGATGGCTGATACGGTTGATATATAGGTCACAATGTGCAGCAGCACTCGGTTGTGCTGGTACGGGGTGGCCGTTCGCAGGATTGCCCAGGAGTGAAGTACCACTTGGTCCGAGGAGCTATGGATTTGGTGAGGATCTCGTGTGATGAGTTTTGGGGTTGCAGATAATTAACCTCGATTATAGGGAGGAGTGCCAAACCGAATCACTTCACGGTCGAAATACGGAACGAAAAAGCCACAGAAATCAACATAAACTCTTTTATTCTTCTTCAACCCTGCAACTTATTTCATTCCAGATCAGGCATGCCATGTACGACAGAATTATATAGATCCTTTATTCCTAGAGAGTAAGAAGGCTAGCTAGATACCAATGACACCAGAGACCATGTAAAGCAGGATTTGGATAACGTAAGATATAAATAACTGATCACACCTAAAAAGGAACACACCTCATCCCCACTCCCTATGCGCAGCTGTTCCCAGCCATGCATACTAGATGCCCTGATATTACAAACTCAAAGATCCCCAAAAAGTACAAAAATCGTGAATTCCGCTATTTTTGATCGTGGCTGCGTGCGGCGATTGGAAGTGCCGCGATTATCATTCAATCCCAATCCATCCGTAATCTATTTCTCGTATCAAGATGCGTTTTTTCTCCCAAAGCTAATCCTATTGCTGGTTTTGATACCCCTCTGGCTTCTCATATCCATTGATTTCAAAGAATTTTGATGTGCAAGAGTAGTCCTTCCAGTCGAAGTTGTCCCCTGGGTTACAGGAACATTTGCCCTTCATCCTGTCTGCCTCAGTAGTAGGACAGTGCGTAAACGGGTTATGCCAATATCTGTGTAAAGTCAGTTCAGACCAAGATGCGCATGTAAGAGGCGTGTACGTACGCAATATCGTTAAAAAAGTGAATCTGATTCCTCGGCAAGAACAAAGCTGCAGCAATCGAGTGAACCGGAGCATCGCCCCATCGCTCATAGAAGAATCCACCTGCCTTGTCGAGGTAGTCAAAGTAGTCATTGTATGCTTTGCTTCTCCAGAAATTCAGGTCACCGATTTCAAAATTACTCCACTGCAGGTGTTTTTTGGGGGGGAGGGGGGTTGTCAGTTTTGTCCCAGAATTGAAGTTCAGAAAATTATGGGGAGGGAAGGGAGAGGAGGGGAGACGTACGAAATGGCAGAGATTGTAGGAATGGCCACTGTCCTCTGAGACGAAACCCATAGAGTTATCCTGCGCAAGATACTCTGGATGTTCTTTAATGAAGTCCTTGATTGTCTTCCACAGCGTGGGGATGGTGGCCTCGTACTCCTTGAGTGAGAGAGTGAACCCTAAAAAATAATATTAGCAACCATGGTCTTGAAAGAATAGGGCCTAAATTACCATATTTCTTATTGTTGTCCTTCATGAAGAGGAATGGATCGTAGTCAACATCGCAAAAGAGCTTGATACCGGGCTCGACACGCCAATAGTAATCGTATGGCTTCAAAAGCTCGTGTTTAAAGAAAAATCCACTTTCAAATCGACACATGTGACGATAGGATACCGAGTCTCCGTAGATAACATTATTCGCTCTCTAGACACCCAGCTTCTTTAGTAACCAAATTACTTTAGACAATATAGCTATCTGTTCTTACCATCTCATCTCTGACTTTTGCGGCCCTATCTTGATCGATCCAATCAGGGAAGGACCAATGCTCCTTGGGAATCAAACCGAATTTTGCCTCACCGCTAACAAGGTTCTTGGTAACTCTCTTGAAGTGATCGTCAAAAGGCTTATCATTCAAGAAAACCCAGTCGTAATGAAACTTGCGATTGAACCTGTCCTCAACCTGCTTGATGCTATGTGCAATTTCCCAGACGTCGTTATTACGGGCTAAAGTGATAAAGGCAGCCTTTGCACGAGGGCCTTTGACGATATCCCCAGTGGTTTGGACCGGAGATTGGTCAGAGGAATGACTTTGGACTGGAACTTGGTCAGAGGCATGACTTTTTGCATTGTTGGCTTGCTGCTGGGCAATGTCGTGGGCCGATGGTAGAGATGTTTTGGGATAGTAGCCGGTATCAAAGATCTTGTATAGTACGACAATAGACTTTGGCAGTTTATAGTCAGTGATGTGTGTTTTGATGAAGCTGAAAGCTCCGAGAGAACTCACAAAAAATGCCAGAAGGACGAAACGCAACGTCCGAGTGTTGGTTGTAATAGCCATATCGGCGGTAAAATAATCAAGACAAGCGAAGGTCTGGCAGCAGGAGAGATCTCGAAGGGCCTCCTGATCCCGCGGAGCGAAGGTAGGAGGTCTGGGTTAAGTTGAAGCTGGTCAATCCGGGTAATGGGTAATGAGGCTAAATAAAAACTAGCAACTACCTTAGTAAGGTTGCACGAAATTTTAGGGTAGATGTATATTAATGCTGGCGTGACGGGTCAAACTCTGGGGCTGAGGTTACGGGGGAATTCAGGAGGATGATACGGTAGGTACATAGTCTGGTTAGAGGATAGGTACGGTACCGGTACACCAAGTCGGGGGCAGAGAGTCGGCCGGTGGAGGGGTTAGCTGAAGGCCGTCCGACGTAGCGTTGTTTATTACCTGTCGTCGTAATGCTGCGCAATATGCGGCTATCCCTGTCTTTGCTATATAAAATAATATGTACCTACCTACTGTACTGTACTTGTACAGCTCTCTCTGGGTTAAACAGCCAACCGATTGCACACGACAACAGATCCTTCTATCAGGGGGCTGAATTCATGGGATTGAATTTTCACAATCTCGAAGTTTGCTACCAGGGTTCAATTTACAGCTATGGTGGCCCCGCACTTGTTCTGTTTAGGACTGGCTCGGCTGGCTCCAACATTTTGACACCATAGTGTCTTCAAAAGAGAGCTTCAATCTTGACTTTGCAGGAAACCCTCGATTCCCGATGCTGTGCCGAAGCGAATTGATTGATCTACAGCCAGCTGGAGCTTTGGCTCCAGCTACCTATGTCTCCAGTTAGTCTGGTTGCACTCAGCGGTTGCACTCAGCCTTATCTATCGTGCAGCAGCGTTGATGCCAAGGATCTTTCCCAAAATCAGGCGTGGCGGATTGAGGGTAAGTGCGGAGTACATTATGTTACATCTAGGCAATTTAATGCACTTGAGCAACGAGGGAAAATTGCAAGTACTTAAGTTGAACAGTCACAGGCTACTAATATCAGCCCTTCCGCTTGCGTTCCGTGAGTCTTTCGATGTTCCAAATGGCATACCACTAGATGGAATTTTTCTTATAGGCAGAAAGGCAATTTTCGACTAATAACTGTTCCGTGTAGAGAGAAAAAGACCTTAGATTGGCATGTCCTTTGCAGATCTGGCGTCGACGACGGCCAGAAGCCAATGCACCCTGTATAACTCCAAGCACTGGCATACCAACGTTGGGAATTAAGCTCCACCTTTGGCGACCCCCCTGTATCCCTCGTTCAAGCGCTGGCAGAGATCGTGACTACAGCTCTGGGCTCTGTCTCCACATCTTGGCCCAGGCAGTACTTGTTCAAGAGCCTCTCACTGGACTAAGGCCGATACCACCTGGTATCAAGCCAACTATATGAGCCCAGCTTATTTCCCCGCCCAATGGGACACATCAGCCATATTTCACTCTCGCAGTTTCCTGACTCATTTGTCCCAACAGCAATGCCCCTATCCCACAATCTTCAACTCACGTGTCCACCATGTCATACTCTGAGACAAAAAAAAACCAAATGACAGATCAACACTATCACCGCCTACCGCCGACCAATCTTGGCGATCCGCTTGACAATTGTAACAAGTGCGGCTGTCCTGACTATGAGGTTGACGGCAGCGACACCTGTACAAGAAGCGGTTGCATGCTAGAGGCTACAATATATAGGAGCTACGTATGAACATTCAAGATGGATTATCTGTTCTTCGTAAAGAGTCGAAACTCAGCTTACATTGGCACCCCGGTCTGATTTCAGGCTTCGCTGCTTGTTATGTACATGGCGTATTTCGGCATTGAGGGAGGGGTCAATTGGACGGAGGGGATTTCTGAGAGATACTGAGAGGCTCCAGAGTCTCTTACACTGTCCTATACCCACTAATCGATATCAAATTTTACAATTCAAAGATTTCATTCTTAATCTTAATATCCATTATGTAACATTCATCAGACGAATTAACCAACCATTGTTCACGTCTCTCATTCTCCGTCCATAGGTGGGTGATGGCTAGATTTAGGACGCAGTGCTAGAAATCGGCCCTTTTGTTTCAGACATCATGCTTCAAATTTTCAGCTCCGGAGAGTAATGGTACAAGCCCCCTGAACTTTCCATTGAGTTGGGTCATTTCGATAGCAATATTGATAGCCTGCTCATTCATTAGCAATGTTTGCCAGGTATTTATGCACCTCACACATGTAAGCAGATACACACCATATATCCATTCCTCTTTGACTAATCTTAAAGGATATTGATAGTGCTTGACGAGAGAAAGCCCCCATCGAGGTATTCTAAGCCAGATTATACCCCCCGTCTGAGGTGAGAGAGCTATTGTGGCCAGCGTGCATGCTGTATATGGCGTACAAGTTACCCTGAATCACCGGCTGGGCTTGGTTTGGTTCTACACATGACTAATCGCATCTGCGCATCATATCTGGCGGGCCTCAACGGAAATAACCCCACCGCGCCTGTTCCAGTTATCGAGGGGCAAGCTCACAACCCGCACTAATTTTCTTTCCCATGTGTTCTATCTTGTGATCTCTATTGACAGTGTATTGCCACTTTTCATTTCTCTAAGGTGAATCCTCACCGACCGTCGAGATCAGCGCTATGTCGTTCTTTGGGCTTCCGCAGAGGCCGGCACACAATTCAAGAATGCCTGGCTTCGGCCAGGCTCCGGATCATTTTGCTGCCCTTTCGTCCAAGACTAGTGGGCAGTTGGAGAGCGATGAGGGGTGGGTTTATGAGGCCTCCCATAGTACAAGAAGGAATTGCTGAGACTGTGATCAGATTAGACTTTGAGGATACATATGATGGGCTTGGGGATCAGTTGGATGAAAAGGACGATGATCTAAACGATGATACTTTCGGGGCTTCAGAGCCAGTGGGTATGCAGTTTACTTCAGTCTCTATTATTCGAGATGCTAATCAGTGCGCTGGGTGAAAGGCAAGGATTTTGATTTCTATGGTTCTACTGCCAAAGTTGCAGGTACCATCAATGAGGAGCATATGGTTTTCAGTCGCCAGGCGCCAAAGAAGCCGCAGCCTGTTGTCACACCCAAGGTTGCGCCAGCAAAGCCAATGGCTACAGCAGTTAAGTCCCCAGAGCCAATCCCAGACTTGCAGCCGGAGATGTCCTTGTGGAACAGCGGAGCAACAGCTTCGAATCATGGTTATGCGCCGTTAATCCCACAATATCAAGCTCCTCATCATGAGTCCATGCAACTGTCTTCCACCGGCCCCAAGAAATTCATGAGCCTGGAGGAAGTTGAGGCACAAATATTGGCACAAAGTCAAAAGCCACCTCAACCGGCTCTACCACAGGTCCGCAGTCTACCACCGCTCTCCGAGCCCCCACAGTTACAGTCATGCAGCTCGGACCTTCAACTCTTCCCACCTCCTGCCCAGTTTTTACAGCATACGGCAACCCCTCCACCCCACAATTTCCTTCCCCCGGAGCAACGATCATCACCCGCACCGTCAGGGACCTTCAGCCAAGGCCGCCCCCGCTACTTTAGGACCCATTCTCCCGCAATTCCTACTGGGTCACCCGCCGTACTTCCCACCGGGGTACCTACGCTGGTCCAACTACAGCAACCGACCGATGAGGATAGGGCAAGGATGCTGGAAGAGGAAAGCAGAAGGTTGAAGAGGAATCATAAAATTGCACAACTCGTAAGCAAACCCTGAGATAAATGGTTGTACAGATTTACTGATTCCCTTCTAGGCTAGGTATAACGGACTCATGACTCCAGCAGACAAGAACTTCATCACCAGAATACAACTTCAGCAGCTGGTGTCTGTTAATGAGGACTCCTTTGCTGAAGATTTCTACTACCAGGTACACTCCGCCATCCAGGCAAGGAACAACCCGCAACAGCCCCTCAACCAATTTGCGCAGACTTATCTTTTCCAACAGGGCCAATATCATAAAGGCGGGAAGTTCAGGAGGCAGGACAACCACCTCCAGAGGATGGAGCAACAGGTACAAAGAGCAGTTGCAGCGGCAAAGGCCAGACCGAAAGCATCCCAATTGGTGTTGGAGGGCTCATTGGGGAAAATCTCGTTTAGCAATGTCAAAACACCTAGGCCAATGCTGAATATTCACAGAGCTGGAGAACAGCCAACGAGGAAAGCGGGCACGGTTTATACTGGTGCAAATAAGAAGGCCTTGTTAAGAGCTATTGAGAACATCTATGATACTCTTTTGGATTTAGAGATGCATGAGAGGGTAATACCGCCATCACCAGCAATGGGACAACCTCTAGCAGTGGAGCATACCGAGTGGAAGCCAAGGCGGGATGGACTTGTTGACAAACTGTGGAGGGAGATGAAAATAATGGAACCGATTGACCCTAATTCCTCCTCAACACACCCTTTCATCGCCATCCTCTCCTACGCCAAAGGCAAGAAAGCTATTCCCCGTATCTTCCGCCACATTGACCCGGAGCAACGCGTGACAATCCTCACCATGATTGTCGTACACCTCGACATCCTCGATGTCGTCAAATCTGGCATTTACCACGCAAATGAAACCTCCCTCCCCGCCTCTGTCCGAGAGGAAATCGAAGTCTTTGCACAGACTGTCCTTCCTCCACTCCTAGGTTACGTCTCTGAAGCCCCTCTCCACATTGTCATTGGTCTTCTTGGAATCCTTCTTGAGCGAGTGGATGTCGTATTTGTCGCAAAGACAAAGATCGGAGTAGCCTTCTTGACGATGTTTACTAGCCGCGCAGAAATCATCAAGCAGTCTGGAACCGTGGATCCAGTGGAGTTAGCGAACTGGAGTAAGACTTACGATCGCTTATTTGAGACACTGGAACCACACTTTTTGGAGTGCTTCCCCCCGGCGAACTTCGTCGATGATGTTTATATGTGGCAGTTTTTGGCATCAATGGCGGTTGGAGCAACGGCATTGCAGCAGCAGAGATTGGTGGCGGCAGTGAAGTGAGTTCTTTTTATTCCTATCACCTTTCGGATATTTTCTTCCACAGGGAAATGTTGGCTAATAAAACACAGGGACCGAGTGTTGGAGAATGTGATGACGAGCAAAGCACTTCCACCGGATGTTGGTGCTCAAAAGTCCGCAAATGTGAATCTCTTTATGCGGGCTATCGGTTTAGATGTTGAGTTATTGGGTTGAGGCAATGAGTGGATATGCAAAATGTACGAGGTTAATGGATTTCTTTAATGAGTGATGGATGATGAGATATGAGGGATGGACATCTATGATCGTCCAGTAATTATCTGAACCAATCGAGAGACAGAAGTTGGGCAGGAACAAAACTTCATGTGTGCGCAGTGCCCTGAAATGCCATGCTAAGTGTGCCAAGGATGGGTACGGTGGTTATCATTACAATAGTCCGTTTTTGCTGAGCTGCTAAAGGAAGCAACGCGATAATTCTAGCATAAAATAATTAAGAAACCACGTTTGACAAAACTTGACTGACGAAGAACCTCTTGGATCCTCATTTACTTCCCCCATAAAATACCGAGTATGTTGTACAATGAGAAGCCTGGAGCCCCGGGTGGAGACCATGTTAATTCATGTAATTCCGTTGACTTCACTGACTGATGAATAGATATATCAAGGTAATAAGAATACCCAAGCTAGAGCTTGGCTGGAAAAGCCCGGTATCTGCCTCGTTTTTGTTGTCCTCCTGCTGTTCACCTGCAAGGTCGCTGCCATTATAGGCAAGCGGCGTATTTGGAGTATCAACAGTTATCTTGAGCTCCAGATCTTTGAGCTCTTCGCCTGCGTTAGAAAGGACTTTGCTTGAGGCCTTGTAAGAGCTCAACTGTTTGAAGGTTAGTCAGCGCCTCTAAATAGTTGTTACTCAACCCATACCTCCAATAGCTTTCCGGCTTTGACTGTTGAGGTGTAGTTCTTGCTAATGAAGTGCGGAGCTGGATTTTTTGGAAGATCGAAGCTGTAGTTGAACTTGTTCTTGAGCGCATCTTGATCCAAAATATTGGCTGCTGAGCATGTTTGCCTCTCATGTATAGTTGGTTTATATCCGGCAATTTGAGCAAAGTCAACCTTACGGTATCTAGGGACTGTTTGTAAGTGATACCGTCAAAATCAAAGAGGGCAACTAACTGGGCTCGGAGATTGTCATATTCTTTGGTGAGCTTGATATCTCCATTCTTCGTAATTGTTACCAAACCGTAGCCACCTGAGAGTAACTAATGTTAGAACGGTTTCAGAGGCCCTGAAAACGCCAGACCAAGAGAGATAGAATACTTCGCTCTTCGGAGTACTCATATATCTGTTTCTACCATTCAGTAACGACTACTTTATCACATAGGACAGGGTCTTACAATTCCTCCACTCCATGAATTAGCCATCCTCTCCCCGTACAGAACTCCAACCTCAGTGAAAGATCTTGGGCGATGGGCATTGCACCCATACTCGGAGAAAAAAACTAGTCTCGTCAGAGGGGTTAATCATCAAACGGTCTTTGTGGCCTTACTTGGAATGGGAGACTTGTCAAAGCTGTCAATCAACTTTTGATATCCACTCGTACCCCAATCGGACCCGTGACACCATTCATAGGAATTGAGGCCATAGAAGTCAGCTCGACTATCCTCATCATTGCCACAGCTGAGATATCGGTGCATCGAAAGCCTAAGTGGATCGTCACTGGAAGAGTATCCGACGGGTATTGTCCTGTTGGCATGATTTCGAATATATTGTTTGAGATCTCGTTGGACCGCCTAAATGGTATGATTCAGTTTAACTGCGAAAAAGATTTCAGAAAAGGCGGCGTTACCCTCATATATGGTGGACTTGTTTTAGCAGACCTGATGTCATTCACGACCTCGTTTCCAGCGAAAAAAAGTAGGAGATTGGGGTAGCCTGGCTCGAGTTAGCAATCCATCAACACATCTAACACCAAAACGGACTCACCACTGAAGGCATCAACCATAGCGGTGGAACGAGTAATGTAACCAGGATTGTAAGACTCCTGCGGATTTATCCTGTTGATAGATTCGCCTGGGAATGGAGAGTTAATCTGCAGGCACCATCAGAATCCAACTTTGGTACGATTTTCAGCTTTCTTACATCTAGTGCAAGGTAAATTCCGGCTGCATTAAAAGCAGATGCGCATTCGTCATGATTGAGGTATGGGTTCAGGTTGTATACACGTATGGTATTTATTCCTATGTAGGATCAGTTTCTGTTAATGAAGCTTGTTTAATAGACAGAGGTCGAACCCAGCCTTTGCATCACGATGGCATCTGCTACATAGTCAGAAAAATACGGGCAGTAGACCTCTACATGAAAACTTACCTCTCAAACAAGCTTGTCCATCGGTGAGGGTGTCTCTACCGCTTCTGGGGTCATAGCCTGATTCACCTTTCGGCTGGTACGCAAGTCCGACAAGAACGAACCTCTCATTAGTCTTGGAGTCAAGGAAGTGGTTCCCTTGGATAACTATTGGGTTCACAGCTGTGGATAATAGAGCAAAGCCGTAAAGGAAAACAGTCTGCTTCCAATAATTAGCAGCTGATTGAGTTCGTATATCAGACTCAAACGGGGAGTACAAATACGTACAACAATGAAGTGAAGATACGCCATCTGATGGCCGCAGGTGAGAGCTGAAAATAAAACCTCAAGGATATCTTGTGCCTAAATTGAGGCACCAAAAGTTCGTGATTAGGTTGGATGTCAAGGATCTGAGGAGAATATTCAATACGAAGCAGCCGGGGTTTTGAGCACGAGAGCAGTGTAGTGCTTGTTGGGAAAGCTCCTACTAGGTAGATTAAGGCAAGGCAGACTATGAGAACCCAGCATATCTCGTACAGCAAACTAGATTATAGGAAACTTCTCGTTTCGGTACTCATGCATCGTATGCCATAAGACTCGCATCAGTTTGGGATATGTCTGAGATCACTTGCTAGTAGGGTTACCCTCAAATCATAGTTCAATCCAATCTATAGATTAAATACTTTCCTCCACCTGTATATCACGGGAATATGGGGAGCATACGAGGGTTGTGCAACCAGAATAGGGAGCAAAGCGCAATATAAAAATACAATCTATTCCTTTGGTAAATACATAGTATACAAAATTAAGAGATATATTAATAACCAGTTCGTATTTCAGATCCTTGAGTCCCGCTCGATGTCCCGATCATAATTCTGGGTAAACAAGATAGTTTACTTCCAGAGAGGGGTACAGCTATTCACATTATCAAAACAGATTAACGCAGACCGCAGTCTAGTAGTGGATCGGGTCATTTATTAACCTCATTCATTGGTCGCCAGGTATATAAACTGGCTTATTATTGGTGTCATCGAACTTGAATTTCGTCAGCCAGACCATCTCCTGAGGCAACATCTCGTCCCCGGCACCAGGCGCTTTATGGCCAGAACTTCAACCCCGTGACACTACTTACCTGCAGCTGAGACGTTGTAAGCTAATTTATATGGAAATCAAAGTTATTGGTAATCCCATCATCCATAGCCAGTTGCTATTCACCAGATCTCACTACGATTCTTGTACATACCAGATTCCAAAATAGGTACAAACCCCTGTATATCATATCTCATATGTACATTCCCAACCAAACAAGCTAACACGCAACACAAATTTGCCGTAGAACTCCATGTAGGATGAAGGCACCAACAGGGCTCAGCTAAAATCCTGCCTTACCCAACCTCCGAACCGTGGAGCAAGGATAGAAATATAAAAATGAAAACCCACCAAATCATGAAAACCGGGCCAAGGTATATAAAAGCATGAAAAATACAGGCCAAGGTATAGAGGGAAATATTGGTTAGTAGATGGGTCAACGCCGGAAAACAAAATCCAACCTGGATTAAAAAAAAGAGATCAACATAACAATTCCACTCCATCCCTCTCTGACACCTATCACCTGTACATCCCACACTCGCCGTGATCAGATATGATGAATCAATCATTATGCGTCTTCTCGCCAACCAAGACTGATTGTGGCCCAAAAGGTCGCCCAAAGCCCAAAACTGCCAGAGTCGATGTCAACGAATTAATCTGGACACCAACTACTGCATCGATACTTCTTCTCCTTTGTAGGTGATATACTAATCGAGAGACTTCGAGCAAGAATGATTGTTGAAGCCTGCGCTCGGTGGAGACAGATTATCCAATGTAATGATTCATCTCGCTACTGTATTAGTAGTTTCCTCTCCTTGCCGACATATGTAAAACCCAAGGCATGAAGCGCGTTATGATCTCCGGGGCGAATTATTGTTTGGGCAGGTAGCATAGGATTCGACATATTTATCGGATATGCATCTACCGCCGCTTGTGCGATAGCGTCCATTTCATTTTTGCATGTGCTGTGGTCGAAAGGTGTGACAACAATTGATTGCTTAACTGTTATGTCCTTACAGTTGGTCATGGTTGCCTGTTGTTTGGTTAGTGAACAATATCATTCAAAAACTCGAATTGTCTTTACCATTCATACCTTCACGATGAGATAATAATTGATTTTGTACAGAGCCGCAGACGTTGTGAACCCGGAGACTGCACATAATGGAAATGCCGGCCTCTGCCGTGGCAGAAATCCGTCTGAATCACGTAGATCCTTTGCGGGATATGTCATAGCTATGGTAGTCATGTACCCATGTTCCGGTAGTTTCTTTGCTACTTTCTCCTTCTTACTCAGAAGGGTGTTTACTTTCGTTGTAGGTTCGTCCCCCTCAGGGTTGTATGTTATGTGTTCTTCAATTGCTACTGTTATGCCCTTCACTGTAACCTTCCGAGCTCTTGACAGCCAGTCGGGGTTCGGTGTCAACTTTATGGTGACATTAACGTCGTCATTGGGGCCGAATGACCAGCGAGGGAGAAATAAGCCTAGCGTTACCAAGTGATCACTGACTCGTTCCTGTGTTTCAGGTGTGTTGTACATCCCAAATGTTGATAGAGTATCGTATCGAGAAATAGGTACTGGGAATGAGAACTTCTTAAGGTCTGAAGTGCCTTGCTGCACCGACACGACGAGTTCATAGTAGGTTTCTGCAACTCTAGATGGAAGTTGCAAGCTCGCAGGCGGAACTTCTCCTTCTCCGTTCCGCATGAATGGTATGAATAAGAGGAAAGGCAAGTCCATGGCCAGCACTGTTTCGAACGATTTCCCTGGGCCACAATGGAATAACCTGAGCTCGTTCCCCACAAGTTCCACAATATCTTTCCTAGGGGCTGCTAGGTGATTCCCAACCACACTTCCAGCATGAGGATGTATTGTCTCTCGTCGGTAAAGGCCAATTGTAACGTAAGATATGGCTACTGGAGCGCTTATGCCTACTGATGGACGAATCTCGACCTTGCCTTCTATGCGTGGCTGTATTTGCAAAAGTGAGGCCAGATCAGCAAATATTCGCACTCGTCTCATCAGCAGCAGTAGCGATGGCAGGGAGATGTACCAATGTAGCTGAAATGCCTGGATAGCCGACAAGGAAATTGCTGTTCGGCGGACCGCTCACATGAACAGCAGCGGGAACATGAGCAGCAGGAACCGACATGACGTAGTGGTCGTACAGAAGATAGTGATGTGATTGATTATGGAGTGGGGAGATCTATGCGGACCACCTCCCCTTCATACGTCTGAGGCAGGTGTCAGTACGGGCGGATGAGGCTGAGAACTTGCGCCCACCCCCCCCAGGTTGAAGAAGCGAGAGTGACGGCCGGGCAACTGAATTAGCTTCTTCAAGCTATGGCGGCTATTGTGCAGGGCGGCGGGCGACCAACAGAATCGAAAAGGCGGAGAAGAATGCAAGGGGCAAAAGTTTGTAATGGGAGAACGAATAGAGGGCTTGTGAAGCACAGCTGTATTTGCAGGGCATGAACGTATGCAGCGCCTGGGAAATGCTGCTTTATACTTATGTAACCTATGTACGTAGGTTATATGTGTATGTATGCACACTTCCGAGATGCAAAAGAGCAAAGCCGCTTCCGAGTATGGCGAGCGCAAAGACTGAGAAGGTACAGTAGCACTCAGAAGTACCTAAGTGGGAGGGAAAACAGGCGGCTTTCTTGGACCTTCATTATGCAATGTACTGTAAGTATATCCGTATGTACTGTACAGTATACATGTAAGTTGCTTATTTAATATAACATCCACACACATCACAATTAGGTAGTACACCGATCCTGGTTGCACGGAGCTAGGCTAGGTAGGTAGTTGGTGTGGTAAGCCAACGTTAGTCTCGATCGAGACTAGCCAACGTAAACCTTTTTTTTAATTAAGCTGCAATCAAGTTATGTAAGTAAGTATTCTACATACAGGTATGTGCATAAGCAACGTCAGGCGTTCATGCCACTCACGGGCTTCCCCTTCAATATCGCCAGAGTTACCTTACAGCGTGCTGCGGCTCGCGAGATCTAGACGGACATACCAACTTCACTCGAGTACTCACTCCAATTGCACTTGAATGAAGGTGAAGATGGTGCTTAAATGGGGTACCGGTACTGTACTTTACATACAGTAGCTTGAATTGATAATTTGCAATTGGAACTGAAAACCGCCCCGTCAGAAGTATTCGATATGCAGCCGGACTAATTCTATATTTCTCCGGCATTGCTGGAAATAAATCTGTAGCCTATGGTATATCCCCCCGCTGAAACTAATCGATCTGGCACGTGGTGGTATGGTACGGATTGAATTATCTCCATGTTCTCTACCCAGAGTTCTCAGTTGTGATATTTGATGTGGTTATGCAGAGTGCGTCTGCCAAGGTACTGTACCCACACTTTTTATGCTTCGATCACACTACTGAGAAATATCGGGTGGGGCTTCCGGGTACCTACCTAGCGCTGAATTTTATGCAGGGCGTGTGTGTAAAGAATTTCCCCCAGAGTACTGCACTGTATAAATTCCCATCCGCTCATGCCCGGCCCTTTGGACTCCAAGCTCTCCTCATGTTATTGCTAGATACACTCTAGCCAGGACTAAAAGTATATGTACTCACCGCAGAGCCTGAGGGTACAGGCACGCACATCCTGTATACGCTTATGCACATGCCAGTACCTACATACATACCTACGGACTCTAGCCTCGTTTGCATATTCGAGATATTCAAGATATTTCAATCTGAGCCCTGATAACCCCACAGCCATCGCCCGCCGCCGCTACTACTGCCTTTGCATTTACAGCAGCAGTGCAGAAACAATAATGGCTCTTTGGTTGGGCACTCGCCCTTCAGCCTCCACATTCAGGTCGAGTGCTCTGAGATTATTGTACGGTATCCATGCTCCATGATAAGATTAGAGTGCACATCGAGTCACTGGGGAGTCACAGGAGTACAAAACAAATTCAATCATTCAGCCTGATTCTCCTAGTCTGGTTGGCGCGTTTTTCCCCGGCACTCTTATAGGGCAGATTGGGGTAGCCGCGGAGGTTCCCAGATATACATCACGACTGAACTCCGAACCCGGGATCCCGAGAACGATATCAACATCCCGACTCCGGTGTCTAGCATCGCATCCATGCCTAGTCTGGTTGTTGAAGAGGAAGCCGAAGAAGACCCTCCATATCTGGCTGAGATTACCCAATCCTCACAATCTTTCGAATCACCACTGCATCCGCTATCGCGAGCACGCACGGCCTCTGACATGTCACTCATAGTGCAGCCGTTCAGTTTCGGTGATCGGCAAAATTACTGCCTTCACTAGAGAGCTCTGGGATCAATGTTTGTTTGCACCTATAGTACTTGTTGATATAGACGAATCAATGTTCCGATTTTTTACAGTTAAAGCCTCACAGGCATCTGCTGAAGACAGTGTCATAGAATCATCACCAGAGCCTACACATGAACTCACCCCAGAAACAATACCGGACCCCACCTCGGATCCAGGAAGCGAGGTTGGGCCCGTTGTGACGCCGAAAGCCGCCCCACTCCTACTAGTGACAAAGGCTGCGGGAACCCCCAAGAACACAATAAAAGATGCTCAAAGGAAGAAAGATGCTTTTTGGCTTCTTGCAGACACCATTGCGAGACGTGATGCAGTCCCAAAAGGTCAGGATTACCCAGTTCACCGGCTCTCTATTGACGTCTTCTCGTGCACGGGGTGATGAGCTACGACGATCACAGACGAAACATCCATCTCGGACGGCGCAGGTTTGACAATTTCAGACCCGGTATAGAGCCACACTAATGGTCCTTTTAGTTTGAAAAATCACAAAAGGGTGCGGTTCGGGATGATCCGAGGCTAGAAACACTCACAGGTGGTAGACACGAGAGGTTTAAAACCTTTAAGCACATCTCACACAGTAAGGCAGGAAGAAGAAATTCAACGGTTGAAGGAACAAGTGCGTGAAGCATTGACTGCCTAATTGAAATCATGGACGGCGGCTAATAGGGTCGATGAACAGAGAAAAGAACCTATCGTCAAGCCTCCAAGGCTACATTGATCAAAGTACGCCAGGTGAATGTGGACAGGGAAAGGGGCAAGATTCTGATCGAAAACTCTAAAGCAAGGGTCCAGTTATACTCCGAAGACATGTGGAGGCTGAACCCCTACCCTCCAACAAATCATCCTGTCATTGATGACAATCCTAAGCTGTGGCTCAATGATTCAATCATCAATTTATATCTGTACATGGTTGCCGAAAAATATAATAACGGAAAGAACAAAAAAAATCACATGCTTTTGGTGCATTCTGAGCCAATTGTTGAGGCATGGTCCAAATAAAGTCGAAGGTCTAACGAGAAGTTCCAAAGTCGGTGATAATCTCTTGCGTTTGGACTTTCTGGACATTCCCGCAAACTTCAACGGAAATCACTGAACTCTCGGTGTGGTCAGGCCAAAGGAAAAGCGTCTAGAGCTTTATGACTACATAAAGGGTGGCGCGGCCTACCGTAGTGAAACATTTTTTCGAGTAGGTACCTCTTGCTGAGGGAGCATTACCTTTCTTTCTTGACTGACCAATGCAAGCAATGCGGGAATACTTTGCCAACGATGCCAAGGACAAAGCCAAACTCGACTAACCTTGGGATCAATGGTGGGAAGAATGGACAGAGTCTTTTGTGAAGGTTGGACCCATTTTATATATGTATGCAGATCGAGTTAATGTTTCACGATAGGATTGCCCGTCGCAAAGCTATATATATGATTGCGGCGTGTTACTAAGCATACGGAAGTTCTCGCACGTGGAAGGGGAGCTTCCATTTACTCAAGCCGACATGCAAACCATTAGATATCGCATGGTGGCAGAGCTTCTGGCTGGGGAGCTTGGGGTGGCATGAAACTTTACGATGAAAAGCGCATTATGATTGGTTAGCTGGACGGATGTTACTTCTCGATATCTGCTTATTTATGGGTTCTCCTAATTACTATTTGGCGTTTGTCGGTTATCTTGCTGGGTGGTTGTTTGGGCCACTCTTTTATGCTACCATTTTTTGGCTGCGCTGTATCTTAAACCATTTCCATGTACAACACGCACTCTCGGCCATTGCTGCATACATTATATCTAATACTTTTTGTTCATTTGGTCATTGATATTTCTTGAATCAAGTACAGTACATCAGTATATTTCTATTAATTACATAGCTTTGCAAAGCCACAAGTGCGAAACGGTAACTCGGTGGCGAGTGCTGCGTCATCTGTACGCCTTCCGTCTTGCCGCTCTATACAGAGTAAAGTACTGTACATATTATATTACTCTATTGGAATACCCCACAATCTGCACTCTCTAGATTCGTCACCTCAACTCGTCAGCAATTGTTTATTCATAATCTCAAGAACGAGCATCTATAGCGGACAATCCGCTCAGTCCTGCAACCCTTCTAACTCTGATCGAGGGCAGTCTATGGACACCGGCTTCAGAATCGTCGTCGGCGCTGAGAAACCCATATGTCGCAATTGCACTCTTTCCATGCCTGCATGTTAACGGTTGGTTTCCGCCTTAATCAGCTTAGACGATGATGATGGGCTAGGTAGCTTCCTTTCATCTCACATAGTTCTCATTTGGTGTTTCTGAGATTGCTAACATTATGGAGATACGCCCATCGATGCTGAACCCCTACAGAACTCTGGAAGTTCCTACTTTTTTCGCTATGCTCATTCACAGTACTCGCTAGAGTATTTAATCAAAATTAATGGCTAGGAAATAAAGTTGTTGTATTCGGACTTGGCATAGGAGATTGACGAGCTTTGATATCGCCAATCGTCATGAAGGATTTCGTCTCCGAGTCCTTTTTCCCAACGAAGATGAAAGAGATGAAGAAAATGGAGGCCCGAGGAAGAAACTTAAGGATGCGTTTATATCACAAAGCTGAGTTGCAGATTTAGCGAGTCTGGTGAAGATTAACATCATTGAGAAACTCATGCCGGCCATAGAGGCTATAGGAACCTGACCGACCGGAATTCAATGACCGCCTGCGAATGGGATTTCACCCACCACCACCATTTCATTTCCCTCCAATACCAGCTGGAGAAGTGCCGCCAGGGTTTGAAGTTGAATTTGAAATCCTGCAACCTCCGCGGCATCTAATTTATCCGCCTGGGCGCAATCTCTAAGTTATTGGCGCTGATGATTTGAATCCACCAGGACTTGGTCCAAATCCTCCCCTCCGGCCCCCTCCGGGGTCCGTTCTTCGGAGAGGGTGGTGTGCCTCGGCCGGGGTTTGGTGAAATGGGCCCAATGGGTGGAATGCATCCAACCCCCGATCATCCAATGTTTGGCGGAGGAAATGGCGGTAATTAGCAAGGCGAATACGACCCGCCCGAGGTGAGTAATAATCCATGAATTGCGTTCGCGCTTCTACCTACCTTGTTTGAGCACCTTGTGGCTATTGATAACGCTCTGCGTCTATCTACTTCTGTACCTAAGCGCTAACGCGAGACGCACGTCGCAGATTCCCTGGTACAAGGTCCGTACTATCTACCGAAGAGCCTCACCCCACTCTCTTAAGTCAATTTCACTCACCGCCTTTTGGTAACTGACCCTGTAGCGCAATGTAGATATCACCCTGTTGGTCCTGGCGACGCTCCAAGGGGTGGCCTGCGGGGCCCGCGTGGTCGGGGAGGAGGAGGGTTTGAAGGATTTGCAAGTGGCGCTTTTAATTAAAAGACCTAGCATTTTACAGTCACAACTTGCTAAACCGGACTGCATAAATCCCCAGGATCCTGTCCGGTTTAGACTAGCGTCCGGTATAACAAAATTTTGCAGCAAAGCAGATCAATCGAAAGGCGCATATCGGAAGGCATACCTAGACATAATTCCAGTCTCGCTACAATTCTATAGTTAATAAGTAAGATCTATAATGTTCTGACAGTGTAAGGAGGTCGCTAATAATATTATAGGATGGGTAATAAACGGGCATTCTACTTGAGAGAAAAATATGAGATCTGTCTAGCGGGAGAAACAAGTCCATTCAAGATTTGGTTGATACTATTGGTCAGGCACAAGAAGGACGCAAATATTATCAGCAGAAGCATAAGGTTCAAGCATCACTTAAGGACTTCTGGGTTCCAACTTCCTCTTCCTCAGATACCCCGTCCGGTTCTGCTAATTAATTTTCTATGTATATATTTTTTTTATTCTTGAGATTCCTCGTCCGGTACGGTTTACTATTTGTCCGGTATAGCAAATAAAATTTTGCGCTGTAGTTCCAAAATCGCCAAAGCCCGTCCGTAATAGCAAGTTTTCCGGTTAAAGGCGTTCCGGTTTAGCAAGTTGTGACTGTATATAGAGTTTTTGTTAGGGTATGCAGCATGTCTCCCGAATCACGGCTCGGCTCGAGAAGCTTCTTGTCATGTGATGAGCCACACATAACGTCCTAAACGAAATATAACACGCTCTGGAATTAATTATTTGCCTAAGGCTACAAAATGCGATCTCAGAAATTTAACCATTGGAACCTAGCGTGTAAAGTATATGTTGTCTGATGGTTGGTGGCTATGTACATGACTCTACCGGTTGAATTCCAGAAAACCAGACCTCCAAATAATTGTCCGGTTACTAACTTCCCACACGCGACTACCGAATGCAGCCGGGCACACCTTAGATCCCGGAAGCAGCCGAGCTGCATGTTGAAGTCAAAAGCTTCTGTAGGTTCAGTTCGGTTGGAAAACTTAGATCAACGATCCAAGAATAACTTAGTACCCGTAAAAAAATATATATATATATAGTTACGAAACTGACCTTGATGATATGAGAGCGATTAAGTAGACCCTGGTCTTTATTTTCTCTTTTTACGAAGTCGATTCATCGGTTTTAAAATTTGTCCAATGAAAGATTTTGAAGACCTGCCTGAACCCTTGTATCCACGGCGGGTTTCAAAATTCCGGAGTGGCTCATTCCCCTTTGGAACCCGGCTATATGGGAAGTGAACCAAAAAAATGTAGCCTCCCCGTTGGAAAGTAATGTATATATTCAAAGATGCAGTGCTAATCTAGATAGGGTGCAATTAACATCTAGATTAAGGGATGTAACCCTGATACATACATACCATTGCTCACAACAGCTACCTCGCTCAAGTTTTCTCGAATATAGTACTCCAGGCTTCCTTTTATGATACCTCCCCGTAGAAGATATATATTTCTTCAAGTCAATTTATGTTAAAGGAAGCATTATATATTGTAGGGAGGGAGCACAGCATCTTTAGTGTAGAGCCATGCAGGGTAGAAACTGAGGAAATAGATGTATTTTCTACTGTTTGAAAGTATGGCTCTGTGGGGGTTGGGGCTGCCCTTGGGGACACAGGGACTCAATGGAAAGGGATCCTTGGAATATGTAAATGAGCATCTCTAGTGCTGATAATCCATGTAATAAGATATACTCATAGCCGACACATATTGGCAGCTCATACCAGTGATCACTCGAGACTCCGACATGGCGAGCTTCCATATCTCGTGTAAATTCCTTCTTATGTGACAGTATATGCCCACTGCACGATTCTATATATTGTCTGAACTATGGTATGGGGAAAGATGATGACGCCTTACAAAGGGGATAGTCTGGCTAACAAGGGGCAGTGGACCGAGTAGAACCCTCAAACCCCTCCCCAAGATTAGGACTTCCACATGAACGATACAGACCGACCAGTTGGGAGGATGTTGCAGTGCGTATCTGAAAAATAAAGTATGTGCGTGTCTGGAGATCCGTTATAAATCCCGTATAGACGCCTCAATAACATATAAATTGCAATGCCATATGTTTTATTCTATCAGCCTTGGTTCTTATATAAGACGGACACTGCAGAGCAAGGTCAACCGTACCATATATAGTTCGCATTCCGTTGTATTAGCATTAACCAGAATCCCATGAAACAGGTATCCTCCCCCCCCCCCCCGTTTTCCCCCGTGTGTATAGGACGTCGGCCTGCGAATTCACAAGCTTCATTTCTAAGACTACTATGATAGCCCAGGGCCCCCATTAGGGCATCATGAGGATATTGCTGTGGAGAAAATATAATTTGACTTCGCTTAAGCGTTAGAAGGAAACCTAGCAACTTCCTGAATAGGAACAAGGGGTAACCGTAACCCAACTAGGTTGTGTCCAGAACTGGTTAAGTCTGAGGCAAATTATGTAAGTAACAACCAGAGTTAGGCGAGATAGGCAAAAGGGATTTCCTAGTCTCGATCAGACCCCCAAGAGGAAGTTGTCAGTACTGTGTTCAGGGTAAATACAGCTCCATAGTCGTTCACTCACACCTTCCGCAAAAAAAAGAGGCCCAAATGCTGCATATTTTATATTGATTCGGAGGCAAGACAAACATGCATGGCATCTTTATGCACAGTACGAAAATTTTTGGCCACTCAGTTGTACCAGTTGTGCAATGTAGGCACTAAAATTGGCTTATAATTATAGCGATGAGAAAAGGCGCTATTGATGGTTCTAAAATCCAATATATAGTGCTTAAAAAGAAATGTTTTTGGACGTCACTATTAGTTGAAAAATGACCTCCAGGAGCACAACATTTAAATGTTTGGTGAGGAGCTACTACTTTTCTTGCTGCCCCTTCCAAACACCCCCCCCCCCCCCCCCCCCCGGGCGGCCTCCTGCACACTTGCATGTATCAGCACATGGTACGTTATATTAAGCTTTAATCATGGAGCAATCAAGCCGCGTACCTGCATTACCGTGGCACATATTCAGTTTACACGCCAATTTTTGACACTTCCGTATGTGCTTACCCACTGAGATGGTTCCGCTGTGCCGCATTGTTACATGCATATTTGTTACATAGGGCGATCCTTACACAAAGTTTTAGTTTTGTGAGGCTTGGTTTCATCTGCGATGTTGAAATGCGCGAGAGAGAGGGATGAACTTTTATCTTTGCTTTTATATATATATATATATAGTTTGTACACACTGAAATATTGGGTTCCTACAAGCCACCAGTTATTATTGCATCATGAAAGTTTTTGATTTCGAGATGTGGGAATGGGTAATTCAGTATTCCAATCCACAAAGGCTTTTATAAATTGAAATCTTGTTGGTAGTTTTTTTTTTGATTTGATTCCCTGCACGCCCGAACTAGGCTGACCCCTTTCTTTCACCAATTGTTTCCTGAGTATGCAATGTTCGGGCTAATATGATTACTTCTTACATGAGTATATATGGGAGTTCACGGCTTCGAGTAATTGTAGGGGTATTGGTTTGTAAGAAAAAAAATTTTAAGCTGAAAAGTCTGGAATCTTCACTCGTGCCCGCAACAGTATTTCACACCAGATAGACTAATAATATGCCCTACAGCTATACATTTGCATAACTAAGAAGGAAAGTTACTTGTATTGATATAACTCACCCTTCATAATCTGGAGGCCCGGGCCAATTCCGGAAATTTCTGCGAATTGGATGCGATGGTGTCCATCCTATTCACCGGGGCCCATTGATGTAAATTCAGATTTGATATCTCTTGCAATTGGCCACGCAATCACGTATGCGTATAGCTCACGGCGTTAGGTATAGGTCTCTAAGACTAAGTATCTAGCAGAATCTGGGCTATACGTACATGTACCTAGGCTCCTGGCCCGGCCACATTTCTTCCTGATAGACGTCGTAGTTTGTTGTGTACGCACACTACTTAGGGAGCTGATGTTCCTTTTTTTTTTTTTTGATAATTCAGTACTTGCATTCAAAGCTGATGTTTCTTTAGATTTCCTGTTATGGTCAGTGCTTCAAATTTCCTCAGTTGCGTAGCATATCTATAGATATCGATCGTAACGAGTACGTGACGTTATGCTGCAGGGTGACCCTGCCCACTTGAAATGTATCATACATGATGTACCCCTATCTAAATATGTACTATGTACAGTACATTGCAGATTGTCTAAGTCACTGAGTGTGCTATGTGCGCGCGCCATGGCTAGAATATTTTTTCCCATCAGCCGGCAGTATGCATACTATATGTAGGAGTAGTGAATGTCTGATTGTCAAAGCTATATCGATAGCTATCAACGTAATGCTCGTGATCGGTAATCATATGCGTATAACGTTTGATTATGACTACCGGTACATGCTAGCGCTGGGGTTTTGCCTGGGATCTTATTCCCAGGAACATGAATGTATATGCCTACCCTAGTCTGGTTAATGCCAACCAGACTAATGCCTAGCCATCGATTGGGAACCATTGTGCCAACCAGAAATATAGAGTGGTACTTGGACAGTGAGCACATGGCACTAACATTGCCGGCCTCGGAAGCAGGAGGCTTAAAGTTCGCCTCATGCGTGGTTAACGCCTGTAGCGAAATATATGTACTGCGAGATAACCCTTGCAGTTGACGTGACACTGTTTAATTATGAGCTCAGCCCAGACAGGTCAGTGCCCAGTTTCAAAGGCATACTGCTGTTTCCTCGAGTGTTTGTCGAGAGTCTATAGGGCAGACAATATGTATAGCCGGCGCTCGTGATCATTTCTTCGAAGTTCTTGGTACTTGCAGCCAGAGTTTTAAAATAACGAGCAAAGACAGGGAACCGGAGATACAATACAAAGTTGAGGGCGGTTATAATCATGTGGGAAGATGTAGGTCTGTTTCTTGAAAATATAGAAGTTAGACATTGCACCGACCACGTAAGCACTAAGACGCATGTATATATATGTATGAGCGTCCGACTAAGGCTGTCCTTTTGCGGGCAGGACTATATACTTGAATGCCTGGCGGGGTAATACTGTACAGGGCTAAATTGATATTTACGCCAAGTACGGCAAAATTATAGACCCTCATGTGGGAACTCCTCCACGGATCCATAATACCTATTTAGGATGCACAGCTGAACCCACGTGTAGGTCGATACTAAGCATTTAGTAGATGCTAATGAAGTAGGTATGCCTCTACGAAATGTGAGATATGTATATAAAGTACTTATTTTCCCACGCCATCGTTATGTCGTCAACGTTCAAATATGCTCATCTGCAGCAGCCTAGCTAAATTAATGTAAGTATGTTAAAGCTAGTCAGAATTCTAACAGGCAGAATCCTGATGAAATCCGGCTGCCTAGGTTTGAGCCTCCTTATATGCAGGGGGTAACCCGGTAAGCATAGCCTCAACCTTCAGCCAACGGCCAACGATACGTAACTAGTCGTGTACATATCATGTGTATGCTATTTCGTTGAGGTTCTCCGAACCTACATGGAGGGGTTTGTCCGTAAGTATACACAGTACCTAGATAAAATTTATAAAAAAGAAAGGCCCAAAGCTTCCGCTAAGACCCAGCTACAGATTATCTGACCATTTTGAAACCGATAATGTATCTTTATTTCATAGCCGTATATGTGTATCTACGGGCGTAAGTCTCAGAAGCGACTGGTCACGAGGTAACCGTTCGGCTTTGCTAGCGAAATTTTAGGTGGCTCTGATACACACCCCGTCGGCCTTGGAAAATTGGCCAATTGGTGATACAAACCGGGTACTACACCTCGTCTAAGTCAATTCCATGGTTACTTAACTAGTATTTGGTGGGTTATAGCTACTGCATTATCTGAGAATGAAGAAGACCTTCTGTCTCGCCAATAATATAGGAATGATTGCCTCGATACCATACTTCCATTGATTCGAAGAGATTCAGTTGGCTTCGCCAAGAAGGTGTTTGGGTGGGGGGCCAGATTACAATATGATTCCAATCCCTCCCCTGATCTAGGGGTCGAAATCGTACCAGCATAAACTGGCGAGATTAGATTCCCTCCCCAATTCTTATGGAAAGACAAGGGGATCTATCTCGCTAGATTTTCCGGTAGTTGTGTGTGTTTTGGTTCTTCTGAACCATGGATGACATCCGAGTTTCCTATCGGTTCCAGCTCCGCCCTGGGGTGCTTTCACCGAAAAGCGTCAATTGGACACTTCGTCCAATTGAATTGCGAATGTAACCAGTCAGCAGGGAGTCAGTCTTATGCTAGCTAGCTCATATTGTAATGATCAAACTATTCATTATAAAGTCCACTTGCGCATCAATATGCAATAATATTAGGGATAAATCTTTGCAACACTACAGTACTGAGCAGTATCTGCCCAACATACACGGAAGTAGGCTAGGTTTCATAACCGTTATGCACTAAGTAGGTTTTGCAAGTGACATAATTTCAAATGACTCAGACCCAAACAGCGAACTGAGACCCAATATCGGTCGAGACCCAATATCGGTGTACATATGTATATGTAATATTGTTCCGAGGCCTAGGTACCGTACCTACAATATTCCAAACCTTTACGCTAATTATTGCAAGGTTAAAATTAACCCAGACTCATCTCCCTATCGCAAGTTTGTTGTTTGCATTTTTCGCAGTTGCCGCATTCAGAAAGAGAGGGGAAAAAAAAAAAAAAAAAAAAGGCGACACGTGCACTGAATACCTTCTCTCTCTCCCGCTCCCGCCTCCCGCCTCCCGTGCGATCGAGAGATTATGGTGAAAAATTCATCTGTTCTGTACGACCCCCATGGTCTTATTCCGAGTTTTATAGGTTAAGCACGTTTTTCGACTCTCAATTCAATCGTCCCGCATACGCGAAATGAGGGAGACTAAAGTAGACACCGACAGAAGTTGTATTTATTTTATGCTAATAAGTCCAGTCTACAGATTGAGCTGAAGGGAATCTCATCACATCTGTCCGCCGGACACTAAAAATCCTCAGATTCAGATCCGCACACACCCGCAGGGGCACGCTAAGGAGACTCTGCTCTGAGACAAAATAACTTCACAAACCAAATAAAGACCCCAACTCATGGGGTTTTTGGGATGAACTCCCATGATTAATGGATGATTGTGTACGCAGACCAGCGTTGCTCAGTACTTGTTCCTCAGTCATAGCCCCTGCCATCGTGAAGCGAAAAAGGAAATTAAAAATACACAAAACAGAAAGATCTAATGGCAAGGAAAATGATGCAACAAAAGACACATGAACCCATTGTTTTTACGCCCCTAAACTCCGTTGACCATTAAACAGTAATCCAACAACCTGTAACCACCCAGTTGAAATTGCTTCCCCCCTTGCCTATTATTTTGAAACCATTGTTCTAGTACCACGACTTCTCGTCCCAACAATTAATACTAAATTCAGAATTCCAGATAATACAAGGACCCAAAGTCTGTGTGCATAGGAAAGTTAATGCCGCCAGGTCGTGATAAGGAACCATGTCAGATCTAGGAAGATGCCCGATCTTGTGAAATTATTTTTGTGCATGAAAATCTTCGTGTAGTGTACGAAAAAAGATATTGTTGATGTTAGAGTATGAGCATGCCACCTTACTGTGTCTGGGAGCCATTCAGAGCAACAGATAACGGTGGAAGGAACGACGCAGATGCGCTGTTGTCAAACATTTGATATTGCTCGTTCCGTGGCTTGGGGTATGTGCAGGTGAAGTACTCTTGGGGTGGAGGGCACTGCAAAGCCAATGAAGTCCAGCCGAGTGGATTTATGCCCTTGCCAGTTCTAGATTGGATATCGATACGCTTGGGACAACCGTCATCTTCATGCCTGTGGGTATGAAGTCAGTAATTGGAATTCTGGGTGCAGAATGTGGGCAAGAACATACCTGCGGAGCGTGTCTTTTCGAGCAAAACGATTATTGCACATGCTACATTTGAATTTCTTATCTTTGGCGTGGACCTAGATAATTTAGGATCAGTAACTGGACACAGCACCCCCTGAAATAAACAGTGAATAACCTACACACTGTACATGGCGGGTAAGGTCTGTCCGCCTCACAAACGCTTTTTCGCAATTAGGCTGGGTACAAATGTGGGGCTTCGGTCGGCTAGGGTCGTGTGTTTCTCGGTGGGCATTGTAATTCCATACGCGAGAAAAGTACTTTCCGCAAGTTTGGCAGTGATAGTTTGCCTCGCTAGGCTCGGTGAGTCGTCTCTTTTTACGGTGAGACTGTCCAACAGACACGTCCGGAAATAGTCCCCCCATGATTTTCCTCTTGCCTCCTGTAATGGGCTGAGCTTGTTGCATAGCTTCCATGTTACTGGTGAAGGCATTAATTCCCAACAATGGAGAAGAATCAATTCCATAGGGGTGTGACCACTCCTGGTGGGTGTCCTGGTTCGTCAAATCTGGGGACATGAACCCTTCTGAGACGGGTGGAGAGAGTGGAGTATGCTGCACCGGAGCCATCGAAAGTTCATTGCCTTGGTAATCAGCTTCGATGGAACCATAATGATACTCTCCGAGATGAGTGTGCATGGGTGGTGTTGGTGGCAGCCGTTGTTGCTGTGATTGCTGCTTTCCATAGCTACCAGTACCCCAAGAGACCGGAGTACCCATATCAAGTGAGTGGCTGTGATGAGACGGGTATGGGCGGGATTGACAATAATCGTGCGAGAAGTGATTCATTAAGCCTATGAATTGGTGTGTAGACATGTTGGACGAAACGTACGAATTTGTACGGAACCCGTGGATTGTGATAAGGTGCCAAACTTCAAGATGTGCTACCGTATCTTGGGCACAGTGCTGCAGCGGATACGCACTTGACAGGTCGATAGTATGGTCTGTATGCCGGTGAAGACCAGGTTGGATACAGATGAAGGGATGGATAGCTTTAGGGTGGTTAGATGCCCTCAAGACTCGCAGATGGGGTTGTATTAGAATTTATGTTGCCGAGGATCCTCAGAACGCCACGGGAGAGGGGGTATATGTATAAATATACGTTCCGTGCGGTGAATGTGAGACCAGGTATAATTGGGTATGGTGGGGTGGTAGGGTATAAGGTGTATGGAGGGTAAGCTATGAACGATTATAGTGGGTATGGTCAGGATGTGAGGGAAGAAAACGGGGTCTTAAGCCATTCACCTCCCCTGGCCCGATTGACCTGGGCGGATAGTAATGAGGTAGGTAGGCCATTTCGTTGTGTGCACCGTCATGGGGAATCGAAATTGAAATGAACCCCACAGGAAATCAGTAATCCGGTGAGAAGCTGCGCTGATGCGGTGGGATGGGAAGATGGATGGTGCATGCAGCGTGTGTGCACAATAGTGGCCATGACAACTTGTGCGAACACTGACCCGCTCCAGATACCTTTAGTCTGGTTGGCAGTAGGCAGTACCAGATCACAACCTGGAGCAAGGCAGTATCGAGAGAAGCAGCCTTACATTGCCTCTCCACATCCAGCAGTGTGATTATACCAGAAAAAATCGCCAGATATTTCTTCTCTGATTTGAGAACTGGAGGCACAATGACACAATGGTATGTGTGTTTCAATTCCACCTAGTCCTCTGGACATCGACAAGACGGGCCCAAGGGCGTCAGTCCCCCTCCAGAAACAGACCTCTGACATTGGATAATAGTGTTCCCCATTTGCTATTTGCTCGCCAGGCCTACCGTTCCCCTCTGACTGCTTGCCTTTTGCTGCTTTCTCACCACAATATGCAGAAGGTTCAAAAAGGCCTAAGCAAGCGTGTAGCCGCGGCGAGAATTTACCTTGACGTCTCGATGGCCACGAGGGCATGCACATGGAGAAGCCCGAACTCAGAGTTGAGTTTAGGGGGGGTGTCTTCTCCTCCTCACCCCAGCACCTCTTGGACCCTTGCCCATGCCTACCGTCCTGCCCTGACCCTGCACAGAAGCAAAAAAAGACGAGAGACCGTGACTCGATTGAACCCATTGTTGGCCCCCTGCTGCGTTTCCCCCCTTCGAGTTCGATCTCACCCCTGCTCTCCCGCGTGTACCAAATTTCTGTACATACTCAGTCCCAGTAGCCCTTGGAGAAGCAGCAGCGGAAATAGAATCTGGCTAGCAGCGGTGTCAAAAAGATGACAGACTTGGCCCTGACAAGTCGCTTGAAACGAAGCATGCAGTTATTGTTTCTCGTCTGCAGGCCTCACGGTCGGCGCCTCTAGTATGCGGCGCCCCACCCGCTGCTATTTTTCCCCACTGCGCTGTTAATGAGCAGACGAGGAAAACAAGAGAAATATGCAATAGAAAATAAAATCAACCTCATCACGCAAGCTATTTCACGTAACTCCCGAAACATGGTTAATGTTGGGAAGGCGCGAATCTGGAGGTAGGTACGGTGACGAGGCTTACTCTCTCGATTAAAGCTCCCCGCCGAAGTTCTTTGATCGCGCATATCCAATTCGCCAGGCCAGCGCCCTATTTGGCAGGGCACATGCAAGTTTTCACTCATTCCCGACGGGTGACAAGGATCAACAGCTCGTCAACTAACGCGCAGCGTCAGCGCAGTATCCCCGAAGGTGCTGGCGATAGGCATTGCCAACAGCTATAACGTTCCCTGTTTTAGGCGCGGCTACCCAAATGTGATGGCTCGCTAACTTGTGACCTGTGTCCAACATATTGCAACATCGCATACGAAAGAAAAAAGAAAAAAAATTCTATATATGGTAGGGGAACCCCTGTTATAGAACCCTCGCATGCTCCCTACTGTTTAGCCAAGAGCGCGTCCAATTTCAGATTCAATTCCTCCACTATTTCCCTCATTCGCCTAGTCTCCCTATCGGCGGCGGATACACCGTGGCTAACGGACGCTGCTCGGGCGAATCCGCCAATGGGCGCCACTGGTGGTCTTGCCAATAAACGCTGCTGATTCTTGCGGTTGATAGTAGCCAACTGCTTGGAAGAGGATGGTTCCCATCCAGTACGGTTGGTCCTATTCTTGGTTGCCACACCCTCATAGGCAACAATAGCGGCAACCTGGTAGGTTTGACTGTTAGCAAGATGTAGGCGCAGGGAAAGATGCAGAGTGCGTACGAGCGGAAAGTGAGTAAACTTCAGTAATGCGATCCGCATTCTTCTGAGTTGCGTGGAAGTCAGGAATAGGCGCAGAGGCCGCAGGAAAATAAGGGGAATCAAATTCTGCAAGCATGGTCAACAGCTGATTCAGCTGAATGCAGGCCTTTTCTCCTTACCAGCGGCGGATAAAAGTAAGTCAACCGATTACTTGTGACACTGCCCATAATAAATGTTGAGTACCTATTAAAGTTCAGCAACGACAGCCGCGCAGACTCGGATTAACGGGATAGACGACATAAACAGGTACTCCTCCCTGGCGACACTATATTAGCTAACAAGATCGTTCAATGAGGCGCCAGACAAACCTAGCATTGTTCATCATCTGCCATAGATGACGCAGATTAGCTTCGTGGTTATCCTTGTGCAGGTCAGGCGCTCCCGCGCGCACTTACCGTAGTCAAGTTATTAGATAACAAGCTAATCAACGATGTGATGAGCAGAATGTTCGTAAGAATAATAAAGATCAGCTACAGATCGGCATTAGTCACCGCAGATGTGGCATAAAAATCAGCAGCTGAATGGTCACATCCTACCATGAGGGGGGGGCCGAGGAATGGTGATATCTTAGAAGGAGTTAGCCAAATAGCAAGATACACGCCAGCTCATGGGGTTTGATCACCTCTTTCATAGTGTCCTAAGGTTGCATGTCACACCAGATAAGCAGCTCTCCCTAGCACACTTCGCGGCAATCCACTTACGAAGCCGTGAGAGGTTTCGCCTAGATGATTAGCTCGGCAGTTGGTGGCAAAGGATTTAGCCGCCTACCAAGGAACACCTGCAAATTAATTAGCGCATATAGCGTTTAATATCGGCGTCTAATAGACATACCCGCGTCATGAGCATTGCCATCTGCAGCGTTGAGAACTTATCTCGGCCTAATATGGAGAAAGTGGAAAGAAAGCCGAGGAACAAAAGCAAGACCTAGAACAGCCTCAATTAGATACCTAATTTGAGGTAACCGGCCATCGATGGTTAATGCCATACCAGAATCATAAATTTGCAAAAGTCTTTAGTCATCTGCTTTAAGCATGGAATTAAGACGCCTAGCTAATGTCAGTTTGTCTAACAGGAAATCTTCATGAGGAGATTGACACATACCAAAATAGGGATGCAATGTTAGCAGAGAAAAAGTCCTTCAGGGATACAATATTAGCAAGAACACCCAATAGTCAATATTACACTCCCACCTTGGAATAAGAACCAATGCCTCAAGGGATAGGATATCAAATGACATATCAACAACTTCATCATTATCTTTGACTAGTCCAATGATACCTGAGGACCTCGCATTATTAGCGAAAGATCACTGTTGGCACCTGCTTTGGCAGCGTGTGAGTCTCTCTGAAAGTGAGCGAAACCAGACACTTACGACTAATCAAGAAAGCAAGACCAATCACAATAACAAACATATCCAACCAGCTCCATATATCAGATGCATAAATAAGAGTACCTGCGTCTGCCCATTGAGTGAATTCATCGACTGTAAATGCCACAAAGAAGAGGAGTAAGGCTGTCTCCGTTCCTGTTATTCGGTACGGATTTCGTTCTATCTAGAATGCTTGAAATAATGTTGTCAGAGATTGCCATAGTCAATCTCACAATTGCATAGATCTACATGCTTGAGAACATACCAAAACGGCGTAATAGAGCATCACCAACATGGCCAGAAAGCAGGTTTCAACAGCCTTCTGGTATTTAGGAACTCTGAGTCTAGAGTAAGGATCCGCCTTCCTGGTTGGCCGCGCCTAGTTAGCAAAATAGCCCCAAGCTGCATGTGGTTGAAACAGTCTAGATTGGAATTGCATACATACCTCTTGCTATCATAGAGGTGTGGTTTCTTCCGCCCAGTGACGTTCAGAGATTCCCAAAACACAATCCGACCTTCCCAGCTATTTCTCGTGCAGAAAAAGTAAATTGTTAGTCAACTATAGTGCCCGACAAAGATCAAGTGTGGGGGGTAGTTGCGGGCAATCCTCACATTCCGTCCACGACACGCTGAACCGACTTTTGTGACAAAAAGTATTTTGCCTCTGCAACAATTGCGATCTCGAGAGCGTTTAGACCACTATACGCAGCCGCAATTTCTGCGCCTGCGTCTGCATTTTCAAACTCGCCATCTTCGAGTTCGCTATGCAGGTTGTTGCTGTTGCTGTGGTTGAGCAAGGTCGTCGATTCGGACGTTTCCGAGTGTGATGATCCTTCGATTTTCCCTGGGACCTCAAATCCTAGGTATTGGACTATGTCATTCTCGCTGAAAAAGCTTACACAGTCTATAGCCACGACTTCACACGCAAGCGCACGAGCATTGCTGAGCCCGTGGCGGTCTTCTTCCGCGGTATGCGAGACGAAGTCTATTCGACACCATCTGTGTTCATATGAGCATACGAAATACTGATTGGTATGTCACATTCCGCAGCACTATTCTATCATGTGATTTATCGCACTTCCGCTGCAGATGCCCTAGTAAGAGAGTAGGAATGAACTTACAACAACGCCGCAACGGTGCTGGGGTTATGCTTCTGCGACAGGGCATTTGCTAATCTAGCTACAGCGGGAAGCAGTTGGATCTGATGCAGGGTATATGGAGCTTCGATATGCTCTATTACTATACCCCGGAGAAAAAGTTAGCAAGCTCGGCGTCCTACCACTTGGCTTCTCACGGCTAGAAATAAAAAGATATCCAATAAAAATACAAAACAGTTAAGTGGGTTGCGATCCTTGGGTGGGGGTGGTACAGTATCCTATGAAGAACCTTGCCAAACCACTGAAGGTCTCATTGTCGCCTGGGAGATCAAGAATAGGTGCAAAGCTGGGGGAACTCGGCTCTGTCAGGGTCGATGGAGGCCGGTTGGTGCTGCGGTATGTGGTTGACATGTAGATAGTTATGCTGGCTTTTAACACTGTGGGACCGTAATGCAGCAGAAAGTTAGAGTGTGTTGATGTAGTAATGAGATTGTGTTTGAAGCAAGGTAGTCGGTGCAGCAGCTTCCTGGGCACGTGGCGAAGCTGACAACCAGACAATAGAACAGGTCAAGAATGGGTGCTTCTCGAAGATCATAGGGCGGATATGAAGTCTTCAGAACAACAAACAAACACCCTTCATGGCGTTGCTAGCAATAAGTTTAATTCTAGAAGTTGGCTGTAGAACTGAGATTATTATTGTTATACAGTACACTATGTATCCACGGCAACCATGCTAGAAAGCATAGGTCCCTTGCATTAATTAACTGGGCACTTTGACATGACGTCGGCTGGGTCCCCGATACCATACCAGACAAGGTACTCATGGGCTTGGCGGCGCGGAACTGGAATGTAGGTAGACCCCACAACTTGCAAAGTTACTCCCACAATTCAAGTAACAATTGAAGTAGTGCCGAAGCTGTAACAATCAGGGGCCATTCCCTCTCATGTCTCTAAGTACATCAATTGCCCAATAAAATATAATATAGTTGCAACTTGCGTGGCAAATGATTTAACCACTCCAAACTTAGTCTCGTGCCCAGACCCTCCAAACGTTCCCGCTTCCTAGTCTGGTTGGCACCCCGCTTCCCTGGGCCAGGCCAACCAAATGGGGTAAGTGGATAATATCTCGGCGGCAATATACAAGTTTTTCTTCTGGGACAAAGTTATAGTTAGGGTGTTGTGCCAACCAGACTAATTCACGCTTAATATTGGCCCGGCAATATAATTTTTGCCACCTGCCAGGCCCCCATAGGCGACATGCAGCCGAGGTTCGTTCGCGTCTCGGCTAACCAAAGAAGTATCTTATCGGCTATTTTAAAATGTTTATTTCGGTCGGAAAGAAAACATGGAGGTCTCGTTAGAGCGCTAAAGCAACTACGGCTGCCAACACCACCACCTCTAGTGGTTGCATTATTATTCCTCGCAGAGGGAAAAACTAGATGCCTATTACGGTATTGCGATATCGATCCAGGTTCGATTGGTCAACCTACCCCTACCCCTACCCAATCTTTGTACTCTTTGTTAAGTACTTCATGCACGCGAAAGAAGTCCCTGCCAATGGTTCAAGTAGTTTACTAAGTTGCATGCATGTCTTTATATTATGCAGTTGCCTACGTACAGTACAGTTGCCTACGTACAGTACGTACAGTAGAGTTACATAGCTAATAAGGCGGTAGGTAGGTACTGTACATACAGTACCGCATCTACTGGCGAACAACGGTCCTTGTCAGTTCTAAGACACAGGCCGCGCTTATGAAGTATTGAAAAAGTGGACCGTTATAACTCAGTTTGAGTTCTCTTATTGTGATCGGACACTATCACCTTTACTGCTAGTTTAGCTTGCTTTACTGCATAAGCGCGGCCTGTGTCTTCTAATAGAACTGACAAGGACCGTTGTTCGCCAGTAGATGCGGTACTTCTATCTATGCTCGGCGAACATAAGACTACCGACATCTCTATCTCCAAGTTGCACAAAACGCCCTATTCTAGAGTAATATGGAAGGCCCCTTTTTTTTTTTAAACAGATGTTGCCAAATTAAGAATCAATCAGCATGCTCCAAGTAGTTTACAGACCTTTCAATATAATTACTCTGACGTACATACACTGTACATATACTTACCTATATAACTGTAAAGTACAGTACATATATATGATATAAAGCACAATACCTAATCGGGCAATATCAAGCGTGCTGTAGTACAAACTGAAATAGGACAAGATCTTCACTAACCCCTTAAAGTATATGAACCTAGCGGTTCCGGGACGGCGTTAAAGATCTTGGAGCCGTCTATCGCCAAGAGAGAGGTGTGCGGGGGGGATATATTGCTGATTGGTGAGATGAACTCTTGTATCGATTTCTAACTGATCATCATGATGTACTGTAGATATTGTTTATTTTAAATGTTTCCCGCGCAACTGTTCCTGCAGATCATGATGCAGATCCACCGGGCTGTAGACAACGAGGGTCAGTCATATCGAATCTAGGAACAAACTCAATGTGCAAGAACTACCGTAAATCAAATTATATTCACAGCTAGTTTTCCTAATCAGGCTGAACAGGTAATTCTGGTTTCAGATCAGGTTTAGATTTAAGCATGTATTGATCTGCAGTAGGTCTATAGGCGACATCACATCACCTCAGCATTTACTACTATCATGGACTATCATGGAATAAGAAAAAGGGATGTAAATATCTGAGCTTATATATTTATAGGGCATGCATGTTCACTGCTTTTTCGTGGCTGTGGTGTATCATACGGTAGTGGCGTTTTGTACCCTTGGACTGGCAAGCATCGACGTCCGGTTCCCTTCCGCGCTAAGGTATCCAAGGATTCTTAGCCAATATTCCACCACACGTCACAAGATTTTCCCCTTTGCTATTACATTGCAACATCTGACCTCGCAACCAAAATCACAACATTCTTTCCGTACTGGGCTTATTCCTCCATTGCGTCGCCTCCGCCCCCAATCACCAACACCCCCTCCCGCAATTCCTTCTCCAAACGAGCAACCTCATCCAGACTCTTTGCATTTTTAATCCGAGCCTCGAGGATTTTCCGCTCCTCGTCGGTGAGGCGGGTCGTGAATTCCTTTTCGCGGGAGGAGGTAGAGGGGCCGAGATCAAAGGTGCGGGATTTGATGCCCATAATCTGGGGGTATTAGCACCGTCATTCCGGCGGTATGGGAAGACGAGGAAGGGAAGAGGGGTGGCCACGCGCTTACCTTTGCGGCTAATGGAGAAGGATCATCGATGGTCCCAAACAGCTCGGTGGCATGTTTCCGCTCAATGTCTTTTACTCGTTGGTAATCGAGGAAGCGGATTGATGGACAGCGCCAGATGAGGTAGTGTCGGTAGTTCTATGCATGTCAGGATGGTTGTCAGCATCACTTCCTATCGAGAGTGATATCTATATAGCACCCTCCAAAAAAATTGCACCTTTACACCCTCGCATCGTAACACAAACTTGTAGCACAAGACACATACCTCTTTCCTAGTAACCGGATTATCCATCAAAACCAAATGTGTCAACCCCACACACCCCGCCAGAGGATCTAAATCCGCCAACTCCTGAATCGAGTTCGAGTTCATTATCAGAACTCTAAGATTCGGTACTGTCTTTGGTAGCGTAGACAGTATCCCCGAAATCCTATTTCTAGCGAGAAGAAGTGTTCTTAGGCGAGGCGAGAGAGGGAAGTTGCCCAGTATTTGAATATCATTATCGGTAAAGTCGATTGCATCGTGGTCCTGAGCGTTGTATCGTTAGTATATGTGGGGTGGATGATGGTAGAAGTGGGGAGGGGATTTGTGAATACTTTAGCAACACCAAGATTCTCAATAGCCGGTATCTTATGCCCTGAATGTCACCTCCCGCAACACCACGCAATTGGTTCGTTTAACTGCGCATTTTATATATTCAAGTGTAGTATCTGTCCTTTTGGGGTACGCACCTCGGAGATCTAGCTCTCGCTCCTTGAGAGGGTTAAGGTAGGAGAGGGAGGAGGTTATGAGATCGGTGGTTAGTCTCATCTTCCAGGTTGGTGGTCTACCGTCGTTAAGTCAAATGATGGAAGAACTATTGAATTGGGGGATCGTGAGAGTCGTGAGAGTATGTGCTGCGGTGATTGGAGATGGTGAAGGTTGTCTGTGGTTGTAGCAGAAGGGCTAGAGGTAGAGATGGGGCGATGACTAAGGTGTGGCAGATCAGGTGATCTGGCGAATTGGCTAGCTGCTTTTATGTTTCGCTGCACCCAGGACAATAAACACAAGTAAAGTACTTCCAAGTATACAAGAATCAATTCCCTTCCTCTCGATCGAGACTCCTGCTCGCCAGACTCGTGCAATCTGAATATCCGGGCATCTACTATACCACACAACGCAACGCACCCACCATGTCGGACGTAGATCAGGAATACGTCATCCTCGAATCCAACGACGGCTTCCAATTCGTATTGCGGAAATCTGCTGCGAAGGTATCCAAGGCGATCAAGAGTATGCTTGATAAAAAAAGTACCTACCCCTCCACTTACTCAATCCCTACCAATACAATCACTAACTGGGATGGCTGTAGGCAACTTCACTGAGGCTCGAGAGAATAAGATTGTTTTCAAGAATATGAAGTACGTCTGCCCCATGTGGGGATGGGGATGGGGATGGGGGAATGGGTTGTGTGTGCTAATGTGATGCTGTGTATGGTAGTGGGATTGTGCTAGAGAAGGTTTGCGAGTATTTCTATTATAATGAAAAGTATAAAGGGCAGACGAATGTGCCTGAGATGGAGTTGCCGGCCGAGTTGGCCTTTTCGTTGTTGGAGGTGGCGGATTATTTGGAGACTTGAGAGGGGGATTGGGCTGTGAGGCTGGCGGGGAAGAAGGAGAGGATGGGGTGAGAGATACTGCGTAAGAAGATCAGTGGCTAGATTTTCTGTGGAGTGTGTCGTGCCAACCAGACTATTCTTTGTACCATTTATGCTTATGTATATTCGAGATCGCGATCGCCTGAAGTTGAGGGTAATTGCCGCTCTTACCGTTCCAAACCCCATCTGTTCTAGCGGCGGTCGTGCCGTAGCAAGGGCCCCACGACAAACTTTGCAGCTCTACAAATTAATTCTGACTCGCCTCCCCAGTATATCGTCAATATCAACCAGTGTCCAATATATCCATTCCCATCCCCTCTGCGCGCGCCCACACAAATTCCAAATCCCCAATCTTGCGCCCACCACCATGGCCGACCTCGAAACAGATGACCTCAGCCAACTCTCCCAGCAGCCCCATGGCGGCGGCGGCGACGACAGCGGCGACGTCGACCTCTCCGACGAAACTCAGGACTTCCGCTTTCTCGGGATGTTTGCTCAGGGTGGAAGAAAGTACTTCCCTCCGCACCTCCCCATCAGTCATCTGTACACTAACAACCTAGAACCGACCCCACCATCCCCAAACGCGGCGAAAAAGACTTCGCCCCCGACGGTACGCATCTGCAATCTCGAATCCTCAATGATTCCCGCTCCGCGATGCACAATGCGCTTTCTGTGCAGAGACAACATACTAGTCGTGTAAACGTGCATATAACCTGGCGACGGGAAATTGGGAAAGGTGAGGTTATGGCTGCGAAAGGGACTCATTTCAAGACTATGGGCAGGGCCGATAAGCAGGGGACAGTGTGGTTGGAGAGAGAGGAGGTGGTGTATCTAGTGGAGAGGGGGGGGGTCGAGTGTTGGTGGGAGGAGGGTGTGCCGATGAGTTTACAGGGGTGCTATGCGGAGTGTCTTGGGGGGGTGGAGGATGGTGGAGTGGGTTGGATCGAGAGGTATCAGGTAGGTGGTGTGATTGTGGGAGGGGAGGGGAAGTTCAGGGTAATACTAATTTTTTAATTTTTTTTTCTAGGTTTATGCGTATTTGAAACGCGCTGGCTATATTGTTCAACGAGCGGATACATTCCTCGCTGAAACATCAAACACAGATAAAACCACAACCACCGCATTAACCACCCCGCTCCCACAAACCTACCACCCACCCCTACACCCCCCTCCCCTCGGCCTCTTCCCCACTCTTACCCACCGTCTCCTCTACTTCTTCAACTTCAATCCCCCTCCCCCCTCTACCGGCCCTGTAATTTCTCTCCGCACCCCGTACCGAAACTATACTCAAATCTACACCCGTCTCTCACTCATCCCCTCTTACAATCCCTCCCTCTCAACTAGTACTACCACTAACACTACCAACACCCCCACACACCCCTTCCCTCTAACCTACCGCATCTACAAACCTAACCCCACGTTCAAAAAATCCTCACCCCCTCCTCCAGACTTCCACGTTGCTGTTATCCCCACCGCAAATCACCCACACATCCCCACCCTATCCGACATCGAAAGTTTATTCAACACTCTCCCGGAGGAAAGTAAGGGCGGGAAAGAGTGGGGCGCGAAATCGATGATGCAGAGGTTGAAGGAGGGAAGGAAGGGACTGGTGCTTGCAGTGGTAGATGGAGGGGTGATTAGTTTTGTGAGGATGGGAGATGTGGGGTTTGGGGGGGAGAGGGTTTGGCAGGCAACGGGGCCGAGGAGGAAGGGTGGTGGCGGTGGTGGCGGCGGTGGTGGGGGGCAGAAGCAGAAGGGGAAAGGGCCAAAAGGGAGCGGGAAGGTATCTGGAAAATCTGGGGGAGGGAGAGGTTGAGGTGGCGCAGGGGGGGCCGGGAGCGGGGGAGCCCAAGTGTCTTAGATGGATGCAGAGGTGGGAGTGGGAAGGCGGAGAGGGGGTTTGATATAGAAAAAATTTCTTTTTTCATTTTGCCTAAAAGTATTTTGCTTTGCTTGGGGAAATGGAGTTATTCTTTATTTTCTTCTTCTTCTTCTTCTAGTTTTATAGATTCTCATTTTCTTCTCCCCCCCCCCCCTTTTTTTTTTCCGTGAAAGTTTGTGACTTGCTGGGTTATCTAGCTGTTTACATATGCCATATGCTTCCTTTGCGTCAATGTTTATCGATACTCCGTAGAGCGGCACCCCAAAAACGCCAATATGCAAGCTTCGAAGTCTACAGCAGCTCTGAGAGATCATTGGTAATACTTCGAGCAAGTGAGAATTTTAATCTTCACTTCAGGGTAAATGGCAGTTTTATTTTATCCAGGAATATTATAAAGCATTAAAAAAAAAAAAAAAGAAAGAAATCGAGAACTCCATTATTATGAAACAGAACCCGAAAGCAGGGACCCCCCAAAGAAAGGAAAAAAAAAAAAAAAAAAAAAAAAAAAAAAGATACAAACGGGAAACCTCGGTTTTTGAACGCGTGGCTTTTTTCTTATACCTCCCTCTCTGGCGTACATCCCCTACTTCGTCTGCTGCTGCTGCTGCGCCTTCCCCCTCCCCTCACCCTCCGCCAACTCCCTGATATATATCTTCGTATTCTCCCCGCTTGGCTCCTCCTCTCTCCCATCTTCAAACCCACTACTAACCGCCACCGCTAAATATCTCCCCTCCCTATTAAAACTCAAGCTATTCACACTCGCAGGGAGCCTAGGATACTGTCTCAACCTTCTCTTTGCTATACCATCCCACAGACTAACCACACCATCTCCTCCTCCGGATGCAAACGTTCCATAGACTGGGTGGAACGAGAGCGCGTTAACGGGGTAGACTATATCCACGCCATCGACCACCTGTCTATGGCATTTAAAAGCATATTTGCGCGCCTGGAATTCCGTCGAGGGATCGAAGAACTCGACGGCGACACGGCCCTCGACGGAGGAGGAGGCGTACCCGGCGCCGCTAGGCATGCAGCTGACGGTGCGGGTCATAAATTTTAGGGAGGACTCGCGTTGTTGATGGGGGGCGATAGGGTACCGGAGGTCGTAGATGTAGACGGACCGGGAGGCATGTGCGATCACGAGGGTGTGGGATATGGTGGAGAGGGAGAAGATTTTGTGTGGTTGGGGGAGGGTGTGCGTTAGGGGGGTGGCGAGGCGTGGGTCGTACAGGTGTGCAGTCTTGTCCCAGGAGCCAGTGATGAGGGTTTCTGGAAGTTTAGAAGGAGTGAATTGGGGAAGGAAGGATGGGGGGGTTTGGGGACGTACTGTGTTCGGGGTTCCAGGCGATGGATTTTGCGGGGGCGGAGTGTGTGCCCAGAACTCGCTCGATGGTGGTTTCAGGGTTAAGTCTGTGCAGGGAAAGTTTAGTCAGTAAGCTCTGCGGAGGGGCTGCTGTAAATCCGAACAGCGCACGTACTGTTTAACCTGCCAATCTAGCCCACCACTAAAGACATCGTTATTCGAGTCTCCCCAGCAGGCGTCCAGCACCGGGGCCGCATGTGTAAATTTTACACGTTCGGGGTTCTCGCTGGGGCTAGGGCCGAAGGAGGCCTTGTTTATGTCATACAGGCGCACGGTGGTGTCCCAGGAGGAGGCGATGAGGTGGTTTGGGGTGTGCGGGGAGAAGGCGACGGACGAGATTGCGTCGGTGGGAGGGGAGAGGAGCTCGTGGAGACTTGCTTTGGGGTGGTGGGTTAGCTTGAGTGGCCTGGAGAAGTGGATTGTGTGGGGGGATGGTACCCGACATGGCTTGTGGATGTTTCCTTGTGGATGTTTCTGCGGGCTGCCGAAGGACGGTGTTGGGTGGAGTCTGTGGTGGATGGATGGGTGGATGAATGGATGGATGGATGATGGTGGTTGGCAGTGGATGGACTCGAGAAGGTGAGGGCGCAGGCGAAGTGGAGGTGAATAAATGCGCGTGCCAGGAGATTATTTACGATAAGATTAGATTAGATAAGATAATCTTTATCTGTAGCTGCTGGCCTGGTCTCGTGCTTTACGTCGGTGCTCTCTGTGCTCACGAAATACTCGGACCGCCGTCGAAGCTGCTGAAGATACAGTCCTACACCGAGCCACAGCCTATACCCGCAAACCGGAGAATCCCAGCCATCCAAAAATGCCAGCTTCGTGAACTGCCGTTCACCCAGTACTTCAGATACCCTCCACACATCACACTATAGACTTACCAGTGCTATACACTGCTAGGTGCCAAAAGCTGTGGGAGAAAGCAGGGTAGACAGCCACCATGGGTCATGGGTATTCATCGCTTGCAGAGCGGAATGTCGGAGCAGCCGGCAGCGATATTTCGGAGCTTCCCGAGTTCTCGTACGACAAGCCACTTGGAACGGGTCGATTTCTGAAAACAATCAGGGCACGACATAAGAAGGGGACGGCTGTCGTCAAGATTTTCGTCAAGCCGGGGGGAGGCGGGTACTCTTTAAAACGGTACTTTAAGCAGATTGAGCGTATGCACAGATGCCCCCATTTTGAGCTCCAGCTGCTGGACTAATACTCTTATTATAGGCGAGAGGGAGGCCCTTGCAGGTGTCCTCAACGCCCTTCCGTACCAAAAGATTATCGAAACCGACCGAGCTGGGTACCTCATCCGACAGAACCTCTATAGCAGCTTATACGACCGAGTCAGCACCCGTCCATTCCTCGAGGAAATCGAAAAGAAATGGATCGCCTTCCAGCTTCTATGCGGACTGCGGGACTGCCACTTCCGGGGCGTCCACCACGGGGATATCAAATCCGAGAATGTCATGATCAGCTCCTGGAACTGGGTTCACCTAGCGGACTTTGCCAGCTTTAAACCTACATATCTACCAGAATACGATCCAGCAGACTTTACTTTCTTCTTTGATACGAGTGGCAAGCGGACTTGTTATGTTGCGCCGGAGAGGTTTGTTGATTCAGAGCAGGGACAGGAGGGCTTGACGGACCAGATGGATGTTTTTAGCTTGGGATCTGTGATTGCGGAGCTGTTTTTGGAAGGTACCCCGTTATTTAGTCTGTCGCAGTTGTTCAAGTATAGGAAGGGGGAATTTGATCCTACGGCAGCGTATTTACACAAAATTGAGGATCCGGAGATACGGGTATTTTGCCCTACAGCCCCGACTACTAGACGGCGGGACACTGACTGGATGGATAGAGTTTGATACAGCATATGGTCCAGCTTAACCCCACTGACCGATTATCCGCGGAGGAATATCTGAATAAATGGTGTGTCCCGTGGCTGGTCGTGTGACTGGGAATGGATACTTACTTCACCCACAGGCGAGGAAAGGCGTTCCCGGAATACTTCTACACTTTTCTCCATGGCTACATTTCTTCTATAATAGATCCCTCCTCACGGCCACCAGTGCCCAAGAAGAAAAAATCCCAGAGTGAAGGGGACTACCGAATAAATGCAATACATTCCGATTTCGACAAGATCTCCTCGTGCTTATGTTACACACAAACGGAGGGCACCGAGAGGGTTAAGAATGGGTCATACAAGAATATCTTGCCGGTTTACCTAGATATACCAAATTATCAACGAGGCTCATTGGCGGTCTGTAGGAGGCCGGGGGCCCCGGATGATGGCACATTGATTTTCCTTTCGTTTGTGGCGGCGTCTATGAGGGCAACGTCACGCACGAGTGCGAGGTTGAAGGCGTGTGATCTGCTACTGGCATTTGCAGAGAGAATCTCAGATGAGGCGAAGTTGGATAGGTGTTTGCCTTATCTGATAGCTCTGTTGACCGATGAAGCGCCAATGGTTCAGATGGCGGCCATACGGACCATAACACAACTCGTGCGTGCCCAGTCACTTCTCTAAACACTAGGAAATAATTTACTGATGTGCTTGTGGTGGCAGATGGAGCTCGTGGAGGTAGTTTCGCCGGTCAACGCATATGTATTCCCAGAGTACATCCTCCCCAAACTGAAACTCTTCACCACCCACAAAAACCCTTCAGTGCGTGCAATGCTCGCTTCATGTCTCGCCTCTCTTGCAGATTCTGCCTCTAGGTTCCTCAACCTTGCCCAGGATTTGCGAGGGCAAGGTGTTCTTCCCACAGCTGACCCGGAAACAGAAGTTGACACTGCACCAGAGTCGACATATCAAGCCCTCTTTGACATAGCGAGGAGCGATCTAGCGACCATATTCCAAGAATATGCAACTGTTTTCCTGACGGACCCGGATTCGTCCGTGCGCAGGGCGATACTTACATCCGTGACTAGGCTTTGTGTATTCTTTGGAAGGCAAAAATCGAATGATGTAATTCTGAGCCATTTGAACACGTACTTGAACGATAAGGATTGGATGTTGAGGTCTGCGTTTTTCGAAACGATAATTGGGGTCGCGGCATTCTTGGGCGGGACTAGTTTGGAAGAGTATATCATGCCGCTGATGGTGCAGGCACTGGCAGACCCTGAGGAGCTGGTAGTGGAGAAAGTCGTGAGGTCTCTAGCAAGCATGGCGGGGATTGGGCTATTTCAGCGGTCCAAGACGTGGGAGTTGATTGATATTGTGGCGAGGTTTACGATGCATCCGAACTTGTGGATTCGACAAGGTAAGTTTAATTGTCCTCTAATATTCATGCATCGCGACTGACTGGAGCACCTATAGCGTCTACATCATTCATTACATCAGCAGCGAAATGGCTATCTCCAACTGACATACATTGCATAGTGTTCCCGATTGTTAAGCTATATCTAAGGAGCGTCGTGATTGAAGTCACGCAGTTCAGTCTGTTGGAGTATCTCATGAGTCCCCTACCTCGCCATGTGTTTGACCAAGCCGTCGCCTGGGCCACCAAACCCGGCCGAGCCAACTTCTGGCGCATCGCCCAAGAACAGCGAGTCTTTGCATTCGGAGCATCAGAGGATTACATACCCCGGTCTAACTCTCGGGACAGACAGGCAAAAGCTCTCCAGCAATTCCCTCTGAACGATGAAGACGAAACCTGGTTTAACAAGCTCCGGCAAAAGGGGATGACGAATGAAGACGAGTGGAAGCTTGTCGTATTGAGGGAATATATTTGGAAAATGGCAAACTCAAAATCTCGCTTGTCGGACGCGGACGATCCGGCGTTGAGCTTGCTAAATAATATCATCTCGCTCAAGGAGCTGGGAATTACTCCGCAGACGGTTTTTTTTGACTTCTCAAAGGTCTCGCAGAGTGAGTTGGAGATTGTCCAGCAGAAATCGCGAGCGGGGGGGAGGCCGTATTCGGTTGCGGAGGCGTTGTTGGATGCGTCGAGGTCTATTGATGATCATGGACGACGATCGATCCATGAGCGTAGGTCGAGAAGAGTAATTAATGGGACTGTCCGGCCGAGAGTATATTGTGCACAAATCCAAGAAGGGGTATCAGAGATGCCGCGCACATCCGATCCCTGTTCATCTGCCCCAGTACCGGCTCTGGCGTTGAATGGAAGTAGCACTGAGGCTTCAACGTTATCCGGGTCACCGGACGATGCGCAGCTAGTCACAGTAGGAGGCGGCCTTCCTCACGCTCTACAGCACCGCTCGAGTATGGTTAGCCTTCTAAACCGGGGGAAAGACAAAGCTGCACCAGAAACAGGAACTGTATCAGCTACTGCCTTCGGGGAGGTTGAGAACCCCTTCGACAGCAGTCACCAGGGATCATATGCATCTTCACTCCAGGGCGACCCCACGAGGGACAGAGGGTGGGAATCAGAACATCGGATCACGCACTACCGTGCGCAGAACTACGGTCAATTCCACAACCTCATGTGGCAAGCTCTCGACCTTCAAGACTCCGACGGCCAGGATCCACATGTCCTCAAGTTACTCGATAATCTATTCGAGGAGAACTTTCCCATTGAGATGCTTGAATTTGGACCCGCGATTGTGGCGCATAGTAAACGCATGCCGATTAAGCGGTCCAACGGGAAGGCATCAGGGCAGATTTGGCGGCCTGATGGGAACCTAGTCGCACATTATGGGGAGCATGCTGCCGCAGTTAATAGGGTGGTTGTTGCTCCTGATCATGCGTTTTTTGTTACAGGGAGTGATGATGGCACGGTTAAGGTGTGGGATGCGGGGAGGTTGGAGAAGAATGTGGCGGTTAGGAGTAGACAGACGTTTAGAGTCCCCGGGGGGGGAGGTGTAAAGGGACTCTGTTTTGTCGATGGCCATCATTGCTTCGTATGCGGGGATGCGAATGGGGGGTTGTATATCGTCCGCGTGGATTACTCCTCCACTGGCACAAGCGTGAAATATGGGAAGTTGAGGGTGGTTAAGCAATGGCAGCTTCCGAGGGAAGATGAATGGGTCGTTTGGATGGAGCATTACAAGCAGGACACGAAGTCCATCTTATTAATGGCTACCAACAAAGGTGCAATCATCGCATTGGAACTTCGAGCAATGAAGGAGCTTTGGCGGCTCACTATCCCACTCCACCATGGCACCCCAACTACATTCTGCACTGACAGACGGAGAATCTGGCTCGTAGTCGGCACCACCCACGGTGTAGTGGACATGTTCGACCTGCGCTTCCTCATCCGCGTCAAAGCGTGGGGGTTACCTGGTATGACATCCATCCACCGCATTCAACTCCACCCGTCGAAAGGAAGGGGGAAGTGGGTCTGCATAGCTGGCGGGTGCGGGCAGGGGGAGATTACGGTGTGGGACGTGGAGAAGACGATGTGTAGGGAGGTGTATAGGGCGGGGATAAATACGGGGAAGGAGGGGAGTGGGAAGGGATATGAGGCATGGAGGATTGATGAACTGGGGCCGGAGGGGGTATTGAGTAGGTTTGCAGGGATGGGGTATCCGTTATTGGAGCCAAATGCCCAAGGGGGGGTCGATAGGGGGGTCAGGGCGATTGCGGTTGCAGCGGATGTCGGTGAGGAGAGAGGAGGGGAGGGTAGTGCTGCTGGAGGTGCTGGGGGTGCTGCTGCTGCTGTGGGGGGCGCGAGGGGTGCCTCCGGGGGTGGGTCTACGGGGAGTAGCACAGGCGGAATGGGTTTCATGATAAGTGCTGGTGGGGATCGAAAAATCCGATACTGGAATCTCGGGCACGTAGAATCTTCGTGCGTCGTCTCAGGGTTGGAAATCGATGAGCCGAAACCAACATTTACACAGACACAGTTAACTACCACCCTTACCTTCAACGCCGAAAAACCCGGTGGTATAGGCGGAGGTAGTATTGGCAAAACCCGGAGGGGAAGTAGAAGCTCAGCAGTGGTTGGTAGTGGTAGTGGTAGTGGTAGTGGTGTGCCCGGAAGTCCTGGTGGAGGGACTGGGGTGGCGGCTCGCCCGCCGAGAAGTACGGTGATTAGTATGCAGCAGCAGCAGTTGCTAAAGAGTCATTTAGATGCAGTGTTGGATGTAAGCCTTTCCTCTCTTCCTTCCCTAGGTATTATTTCTTTCTAGAAAATGAATACTAATTGGTATGAAATAGGTTGCGATCTTGGAGGTGCCGTATGGGATGTGTGTTAGTGTTGATAGGAGCGGGAATGTCCTTGTATTTCAGTGAGGCCGGGGGGTAGGATATATAGCTGTAGTTTTATATTTTCATCTTTATCTTGACATGAAAGGGGAGAATTTCCTTGGGTGGTATTGGTATTGTTGTCAAGATTTTCTTTTTGGGGAATGCTATGTTTTTTTTTTTTTCATCAGTATCTACAGTATCTATGCTAGGGTGGAAGAGGCGTAAATGCATCGTATCTTTTTTGTCTTGTGGGGTTACCCTGAATGGAGTAACTACAAGATACTTAAATTGTAATTAGTTATAACCCAAATAACTAACTAGCTCATCTAACATCCCAATCAGTATCCCTTGCGCATTTTTATAAATGTAGTAGGTACAGTTATTGAGTAGAGAGTATAATAGAATAGTGAGATCAATCAACACTGGCATCTTTGAGAGCAAGAATTATATATTTGTATATAAACTGGCTTACAAGAGTTTCGGAACTGGATTTGGGTTGGGGTTCCTTAAAAGAAAGGAAGAAAGAAAGAAAGTATCCTAGTCTACCTTCGATGGGTTCTCTGGAATAATAGTAGGTTCTAGGTTAGAAAGATGTGGAGATTTTCTGAGATCTGGATTCAGGGTAGCGGAGCTGGTTGGGTTGAGTGTTAGTTGAGGCTTAGGATAGGCCGTGGAAATGCACTTGCTTAGCATGTACAACTCTAACTACTAGTTTACCAGTATTGAGACAACGAGGTACTATCAATTTAAAGTACACTGAGGTAATTGATACAGTACTTGTCTTTGCATTCCCACTATAAAAACCATTTCTTCGTAACGCGTGTATAAGTATGAGTATGATAGGTGACTCCACGCCCCAAAGCAATGCAAATCAACTAGAACTCCGAGGTAGCATGGATGTTTTCTCGTCACCCGATGCGTCTTCCTCCTCATCTTCCTCCTCTTCCTCTTCCTCTTCCTCCTCTTTATCTTTATCTTCCTCTTCATCGTCTTCCTCTTCATCGTCTCCTTCTTCATCCTCCTCTTCGCCGTCCTCCTCTTCCTCCTCCTCAGATTCATCGTCCCCACTGCTCCCCTCACTAGCCAGCCAATCCTCTAAACTCTTCGGTTCCTCCTTCCCACCTCCAGTCCCACCAGACCCATTCCCATTTACTGCCTTTACTGCCTCCACCCCCCCTGCCACCCCTGTTCCTCTCACAATCCCACCCGTGTCCCCCACCCTCCCAATGACCACCTTCCTGCTCCCCCCAAATGCCGCGGCACTCCCCCTCTCCACTTCTCCTACCTCTCTCGCCTCCCTCCCCACCTCCTCCCCCTTCCTAACCCACACTGGCAAACCAACATACCCCCTCACTCCCCCATTCCCCCCACCTGCCTCCCCCTCCAATACCCCCAACGCCAAGCTCGCACTCCCCACAACCCACCCGTCCTTAAGCACCCTCTCACTTGGACTCCTCGCCTCTGGCGCCGGCTTGGGCGCTTGTAACAGTAGACTTGCGAGCTGTGTACTCTGTGGGTCAGAGAGCAGGGAGCGATATAGTCTCGCTCGGTCACGGAGATCGTATGAGGTATCATAGCGGGAGAGGAGGTGCAGCAGGTAGGTGTATAGGAGGGGGATTGGGTGGGTTGATAATTCCTCATCTTCCTCATCATCGTCGTCTTCTTCCCCCGAACCTTCATCCCCGCTTCCCCGCGCCTCATGATCATTGGGTGTGGAGGAGGTAGGATAGGCGGCTATTCCCGCAGCAGCAGCTACTGCTTTCTCCTTCTCTCTCCGCTCCTTCCGGCGATTTAGGTAAGCAACATATACCTTCGCAGCCAACAACACAATCATTCCTCTAACACTCTCACTCTCATCCGCAAACCCCTTTGCTAGAATTCTCAACGTATCCGCCGCAATATTACCCATCCCCCCATTCCCACCTCTACCGCTTTCACCCCCTTCCTCTCCACTCGCTTCCCCATCATCATAGCAATACCCTGCAAACTCCCCCACCAACCAAATAATACTCGCCCTTGCCTGCGGATGCATCGTCGTATCCAACGCCCTTGCCAGCTTGATAACCACCATATTCGCATACTCCTCCCCCCCCCTTTGCTTTCTCGCAGCATAGCTCTGGATAATATGTCTGATAACTGTCAAACTCTCCGCCACGACCACCGCCCCTCCCACAGCCGAATCCTCTGTGACAAGCCGCAACAGCACCCCGAGACATCTCTTCGCCACCCTTTCCCTCCCCGCTGCGCTTTCAGTTTGTGCGCATCTCCCAATCGCCCTAACGCTCTCCCGGACTAGCTCTTTATCCCACCCTTTGGCAAAGTATTCTAATTCTGTTAGAATCAAGCTTCGTAAGGGCTTCTTCAAGTAGGGGAACATGAGGGTTTGCATTTCCATTTTGAGTTTCCAGAGGTGCGAGGGCTCGAGCGAGGGTTGGATGAGGAAGTGGGTTGCATAGGAGGCGAAGAGGGACGGGTGTGAGAGGGAGATCGAGACGATGTTGATGAGGGACATGTGGGCGATATCGGGGGGGCAGCGGAGGAGGGAGACGAGAGGGCCGGTAATGTGGACGAGGTATGTGGTGGAGTTTGGGGGGGAGAGGTGGTGGAAGGCTTTGGCGATGGAGGTGATGACCTGTGTGTATATAAATTAGTGACAGGATGACTGGGAGACTAGGGATGGGGGAGGGGGGTCAATTCACAGCACTGTTCCTACTATGCAAAAGCAATTTACATTTTTCCAAAAACAGCTCCAAGTCTGGATCCATCACATACATCCCTTCCTTACCGTGATGCTTGACTTGGGGGAAACATTTCCTCGCATAAATCGTCAAGAGATTGACCACCGCCAACTGACCCCACTCATCCATCTCCACCAGCATCTTGCACAACCCCTTATAATGCTTATGCACCAAATCCAGCTTCTCGGGGCACACCTCCAAAAACGCCATCACTGCAGCCCCAACTACAAAACAACTTTTATCCCCCAGCAACGTTCCCAAATTCTCCGTCAATAAGCCCAGCGTCCCCGGGTCGAGTCGGTAACACTTTGGAATTGCTAGGGCAGCAGATTTCCGCACGTAGGGCGACATATCCGTAACGCATTTCTTGATTGCCAGGGCTACGATTTGCGATATGACAGGGACGCGGATGCCGGACATGACTCTGATTGCCATTGCGCGGATGAGGGGGTTTTGGTCTGTAAGTGACTTTTGGATGGTGTTAATGGAGAGAAGAGCGAGGTCAGGCTCAGACTCGGCATAGCGGAGGAGGTAGATGTAGACGAGTTTTTTGATTTCGAGGATGGGTGAGGCGACGTTTTTTATTACGTCGGGGAAGAACTCTGAGCAGTCGGAGCCACGGAAGAGGGACTATTAGTTGTCAAAGGAAGTTTTTGAGGAGAGGGGGGGTATAATGTCAGTCGAGCTGTCTGGGCTGGGTAGGTAGAGAGGTAAGGTAGGGAATGTACCTCCATGACCCGCTTCAGTCCCTCGAGCACCTCGCGGTCCATTCGGGAGTTTAGGAGCTTCCGGGTTTCTTGCACGGTTAATGCTTTTGGGCCGAGACCGAGTAGGTCTTTCCTGCGGCCAGCTGCAGAGGCTGATTGGGCGGCCTCGAGAGTGAGGTCTCGGGCGGTTTCGAGCATGTTTGATATTCGTGCTAGCGACTCCATCTCTGACGGTGCTCGTGGGGGGAGGTGCTCGTTGGGGGGGGGGAGGGGGGGGGGAAGGGGGGAAATCTGCTCGTGGGGAAAGGGTTGCTTGCGGTGTGGTTGCTGATGTGAGTGGGTTTCGTCGCTCGCTACATGCCAGCCAGGTAAAATGTGGGGAGAATATCCCAACTGGAGGTCACAGCCAATGAGGCTGGCCTGTAAGATTGAAGTAACGGAGATTAAAGTACGTAGACTGACGTATGTAGACCGATGTATGTTACTGTATGTACGGTATGAACGGTGTGTAGGTTGGTGTACCTCGATAGATTGGTGGCACCACTCACTCACTATACCCCTAACTATGTAAAGATCGCTGGGCACAGGTACCGTAACCTCTCCCAAAGTCACTCACTCGCTGAGCACGCAGGGAATTCTCTACACGAATTCTCTACACGAATTCTCTACACACAACCTCATCTTGCCAGAGTAGCCATGTGAACCTACCTCACCCGGTGAGCCGGGAGATGTGATCCACGGCGACTTTTTGTTTGACCCAGCCACTATGTTACTGCAAACTGTCGAGGGTCGCTGGCCAGTTAGCCAGCTCAGGGTAAATTCCACACCCTCCTTGCCCCTGCCAACAACCCTTCTCGTACGGCCAACATTGACTCGGGATCACTTCTGGCTCTGAAAATCGTCTATCAAATGTATTCGCACATTTACAAGTTTCCCTCCGCCCACTGCAGCCTAACCCTCTTTTATACTGTACCATCCCATCCGACCGACTGCAGGCAGCTCCACAGAGCACCACCAAGCCATATCCATACAGCCCATGGAAGTAAGCAAAAAATAAAAAATCACATCACATCACACATCAAGAGTAGGAGATGCAACCAAAACGGCAACAAGAAAAAAAGAAAAAGAAGAAAAAAAAAGAGGCAAACATTTTCGATGCAACTAAAGCAAGATAATATTTCTCTTGCATCACTCACCACCACACACGCTCGAGCTTCTTTGAAATCTAGAGGGCTATTTGGCAGGGACTTTTACTCAACACCCAAACCGGCTTCTCTCGGGGGGACACTGCCGATTTGAATGGAGCCGTCTGTAGCAATCATTTCGGCAAGGATGTCGAGGACGTGCTGGAAAGCGGTGTTAGTGCAATTGTATGGGCGGGAGGTGAGAGGTGGTAGAAAGTTACCTTTGGTACGGTCTTGTCGTAGATTGAGATCAGTTCCCCGGGTTGGGGGTAGACCTTCAAGGCCTTGTAGAATGCGAGGGCAGCCTCGAGGGCACGGTCAGGGCCTGCAAGTAATATAACGTCAGTCGTCATCCACCTGGCCGGTAGGGTTGTACGCACCCTCCTGGCACAACACCTCACCCTGTGCCACCTCCTGCATGAAGTACACCTCCTTCTCTTCTACGTCGACCGGGAATCCCTCGAGCTGTACCTGTCGGACGGCCTTTGCGACAATCTCCCGCTGCTGGGCGCTGGCGGCAGCTTGCTGTGCTCGCTCGGAACGGGCATGTCGCTTGCGATCGCGCTTGAGGGCTTTGCGGAATTCGGGGTCGTGGCGGCGTCTGTAATCGAAGTATATGGCGTCTGTAAGAGGCAGAGTGTCAGCGACTGAACCCACTCGGGCAACCCATCTCACAATGGCTTCGATTGCCCTCTGACGGGATTCGTGGTGCGGTAACCGTCAATTGTTCCGGGGAGGGTACGTACAAGCTGCAGGAACGATCAGACCATGTTAGCAATGTACCACATTCAACTATGCAATCCTGAAGTAAGGGGGGCCAGGACTTCGACGCACCAGCTCCTAGTGTAATCACCGTCACAGCAGTTGTAGCAACAATCGTTGATGTCTGCACCATTTTCTTTTTTTTTTACTTTTTCTTTTTTTGTTCCAATTTTTGTTTTTTAAAATTATAAATGTATCGACGGTGGGGGGAATAGGTGTGACAGGACGGACTGTGTATGACAGGCAGCGGGCTTGGGCCGGTACCGGTACTGAGTGCTCTGGGTTTTTGTATGAGGACTGGTGGACACTCTTCGGCGGGACCTCTGATTTCACACTCTACAGTAACCCTTCCGCAGGCAAACCAGGGAGAATTGTCCGGCGAATGGCTTGACTGCAGTGTATTTGCTGGAGGACGAAGGGCAATATTGCTGCAGTGCGGGCGCCTGGGGACAGCCAACCGTACGCTTTATTCCGTGTTGCTTCGGTGTCGCGGTGCTGCAGGGCCACTCGCTGCATCATTTGGCCACTGGTGGCTGGGCTATCCCCTTTGGCTTTCCTATGGAGGGGCTGGTGGGCGGGGCAGGGGTGGCGCGGGGGTGACTAAGCGGTGCCGACAATCGAGCGCCACAAACACTGGAGCCACAGAACACAAGCAAGCTATCGCCATCACTTGCAAGCACCTCGATAACAACTACCTCGATAACAACTGCAAGCACCTCGATAACAACTGCAAGCCCGCTGCTCCACCCTCCTCCCACAGCCCACCATGTCGGAAAAGAACCCGCACGCAAAGAAGGGCATATCCCTTCGAAAGCGGAAAACAGTCAACGCAAAGCCCGTGATCGGCCCCCCGCGGTGAGCTTCCCTCCCCATTCATAGCCATCGAGCCGTAGGCTTCCCCTCCCTCCACCTCTCCATAGGCTCTTTAGCTAACAGCTCCTCCCCAAACAACTAGGCAAATTCCCATGCCCCCTATGCCCGGTGCCAAACTCCCTACCGGACCCGCTTCCCCCCCCCGCATTGCAAACCGCGACCGCCAAAAAGTCGCAGATATGGTCAAGCGTCGTATGTCCACCCGCTATGTTCTCCCCGGGGAGGCCGGTGACGTCCCCGCCATGCCCGTGATGCCAGACCTTGCCCAGCTCCCTGGAAGCCTTTCCCGGAAACAACAGGTCCCCGCGAAAGGCCAGGACCTCGAAGTCGACCTGGATGCATTCCGGGATACGGGGTTCAGTCCCGAGCAATGTACGTCGACCCAATACAAATACCAGCCCGTTGCATACTAACACCCCCCCCCCCCACAGATGTCCAGAAGATTCTCGCCAATGCCACCGACGCCGAAATCAAAGCCTACCTCTCGCAACTCAAAGACTCCCGCCGCCGCACCTCCTCCGACCTACAAAACAACGTCTTTGTAAACCGCACTCAATTTATCCTCATCTCCAAAGAAATCGACAAAGTCAAATCTGAGATGCGGTCTCTCCGGTCTCTGCTCAACGATCTCCACAACACCACCTCCTCCCTCAAACTGGAACCCGATATCCCTGGCTCCGCGACCCTCACCCCCTCGCAAAACTCAGACATGTTTCTCGCCCCATCCAAATCCCGAAAAGCCGCCAACCGCTCCTCAATTGCTGACCTCACAGTCCTCCACATGACACATCTCCAAGCTCTCTGGAGCCAAGTCGAAGGCGCCCAAAAATTCCTCCCCGCGGTCCCAGGAAGACACATTCTCATTGAAAGCAGAGACTGGATTGAGCTCAACGCAGCCACCTGGAAGCCCAGGAGGCACGTACATATGGTCCTCCTAAACGACCATCTCCTCCTCTCCGCCAAAAAGCGTAAACGCGTCGACCCAAATAAACCAGTCGACCCCCGCAACTCAGGCCCGATGGTCAAACTGGTTGCAGAGCGCTGCTGGCCACTCGTCGAAATCGAAATGGTCGATCTCTCGCCTACTAATGCCGCGGGGGAATCGACAAAACCTCGTAAGGGAGCAGAGTCAGTCTCGAACGCTATCAATATCCGCGTCGGAAAGGAGTCCTTTGTCTTTCGCAACGAAAATAAAGATTTGAAAGTCAAACTCCTACTTGCTTTCAAAAAAACAGCAGAGGAGCTTAGAAAAGCGCTGAGGGCGGAGAGCGAAGATAAACACCGCATGCGGGATTCCCTCACATACTTAACCTCCCGCGACCCAGCACTCCTTTCACAGGGGGAGCTGCTGAAAAATCTTACAGAGACAATGTCGAAGGACCAGCCTAGTATATTATTCCATTTTGACGGACAACCGCGGAATTTGCGCTGGGTTGAAATGCAAATGGATGATTTGGACATGAGGATTGCACATCGCCGCTTCGAGGCAGCCGTTAAACTTATTGAATCTCTCCGCCTCCTGGCAACGCAGTTATCGAAAAACAACCTCCTCGCTGCAGATTTGGTAGGGATTAAACTCGATGAAAGAGCACAACGCCTAGCTACACTCATCACCACCGACCTTGTCTCTAACATCGCTAGAAAATCTGTGGTGAAAGATACAGTCACATGGCTAACCCGCCTCGGCTACGAGGACCGCGCGCGGGAGACCCTCCTGAGCGCAAAAAGTGATGTGATTAGGAAGAGGACTAGGCAAGTCACGTTTGAAGGCGATGTAGTAGGATATATCTCTCAAATCGCACTAGTGCGATTCACGCTAGTGAGGAACACGGCGGAGGTGTTTTTGGAGTGTTTTGGGAATGGGGGGAGTTCGGCAATGGTTAAGTGGGCAAGGGAGGAGATATGGGGGTTCGTGGAGCTGTTCAGGAGGCAGTTGGAGGGGGTGGAGGAGGATGGGAAGGAAGGGGTGAAGCGGAGATGTGAGGAGGTAGTGAGGGAGCATGCAGGGATGCTGGTTGAGGTAGGGTTGGATTTGTTTAGGGCTGGAGAAGGGGGCGAGGGGGAGGAAGGGGGGTTGGGGGAGGGGTTGGCAGAGGTGGGGGTTGGGGTGGGAGGGGGAGGCATGATCGAGAAGAGGGAGGTGGTGGTAGGGTTAGGGGTGCGGTGATGTGGTGCTTGCTGGGTGTGTATGGGTGGGGCCTCGATAGCATGTGTGGTATCAAGGGTATGGGAGAGAGTTCACAAGAGTGGCTTTTTTTATGAGGTTTTATGACGAACTTTACTGGCTCATGAATAAGTAGATAACGTAAATATAATTCTTTATTTTTTTCTTGTACCATAGACTCACTATACTTCTCGACCTGCGTATTAGCTGTTAGATGATAAAAGCTAGTCAGTGTCGGTTAGGTTCAGGGTAATTGGTTTCAAAGCTCCCTAGATGTATTGTATATACAGTCAACTCTGGCTGTGCTAATACCGAATTTTTTTTTTTTTTCTTTTTATTTGTATGGGCGAGTAAGTTGTGTGTGGGTAAATAAAATCTCGACAGGTCGCAGTTGAATTGAATCTGGCTGGTATCAATCTCCTTATTCTGATTCAACTGATCTGAGGCGCTGGCAAAAATGGAAGGGAAAAGGAGGAAGGGGGGTAGGAGGAGGGAAATGAAGTGGAAAAGGGTAGAATTGTTTTTTTTTGGGGGGGGGTTTTATGTACTTCATTGTGGGGGTTTTTTTTTTGCTGTTTAATTTAAAGAAGAGTTTTGAGGCCAGGGTGAAAAACATCTGGTATGTCGAGAACTATATAAGTGTTAGGAGTGGGTATGTTTGGGCTTTTGGGGATTTTCTTTTGTGGGGGGGAGCGCAGCTCGTGGTTATAGTCTGGTGCCAACCAGTCTTTCTTATCTGATCTTCTGGAACGCTAAAGCTTGGCGAGAGGCTCTTCCTACCCCCCTGGGACAGGGCCGGTAGCTGAACCCTAATTGTCAACCTATTACCCTGAACTCAACCCTTGTATCAGTTGCATCCAGTCTCGCACCAAACCTTCCCTGGCTGGATCTCCTATCCGCAGGGCAGGTAGTAGCGATGGCCACCTTGTTGATGGTTGGTTACTTATGTGAGACATATACCAGAGTTGCATGCACGCATTCGATACGGCACTAAAAGCAACGAGCGCAGACAAGTCGACTTGTTGGGCTACGAGAGTTGAAGAGGTCCAGTAACTTTGGAGTAGGTAATGGAAAATGATAGATCAATAATTACTTAACGTCGTCGAAGACGGGAATTATGCAAAGTCCGGGGGGGGGGAGGGGGAAGGGGAAGTGAAAAAAAAAGAAGACGGTGGGAGGAGGTTTGCAGTGAATATCAAAGGGCCGGTAGAGGTGAAAAAAAAAGAAGGTGGATGAGTGGTAATGAGGGATAACACTGCCCAAAAGGTGCGCGACTTTCAGGTTTGTGGTTGACCTTACGGCTCTTGGAGATATCCTCCAAAAGAGACGTCGCAGCAAACATGCAATGAGAGAGGATTTTCCGAGGTTGATGGAGGCTGTTATGGACAATGTAACGCCCCTTAGATCTACTAAAGCAACCATCCACCTAATCGAGCTCCACATTTGCCTCTGAATCCGCTTGACCCCAAGCAAATGGGTCGAGCATAAACTAGCCAAAGCAACGACACCCACTGAGCGTGCTCAAATCCTCTTTCAGAGTTAGGTCAATGTTGGTGGACAAGTTAATGCCGTGATCCTCTATACCCAGGCGAAGGAAGAACTGGGGATAGGGCAGCGTAGAGATGACGCGTGGAGATGACGGAGGAGATGTTTGGTACACTTCTGCGCCGTTGGAAGAGTCACATGGACCAAAAGATCGAAACCGCAAACAACCGAATTATATTCGTTCGACTATGGTTGAACTTTGCGAGCAGTTTCATCCTTTGCCCTAGTGGATTCCAGTGCAACTAGTCACGAGACTAATTTACATTGGCTATTTGCCGACGTTTTTCCGAGTGGTAAAAGTCCTGCCAGGAGACAGAGTTACCGCAGAAACATATCTGGATATGGTCCCTCACCTCAAACGCACAGTAAATACCTTAATATAACCACCTACACCGAGTGGTTGAAACAGCGGAAGAGAGAATTAAATATTTGAGAATTGTTACACCGATGGCTTGGATAGCTTTCATGGTCCTGAGTTCAGTCCTGAAGCAGCGAATCCACAAAATGCCCTATATCTCTATGGAGACCCAGCCCCCCTATGGGACTAAAGCAACCATACCGCACACGAAGGGGGGACTCTACATTCCCGCACAGAAAGGACATTTAGAGGTCGTGGGGCTGCTATTAGAGAAGGATGCAAATATAGAAATCACTATAATCACTAGACCAACGATCGCCGCAGACATCTTCACAGAGAAATAAAGCTACATTTGCTTTTTTCTTTTTTTATCAAGACAACTAGCTACACACATCTACTACTACTTAAGGTCCGAGCCTCCGTTAGGCAGTATTCGCAACATCACACATAAACCTCCCCCTTTACCTTGCCCCATATTCCCCAAGCTAAGGTCTAAACCCCCTGGTTGACATTATTATCAGGATGGCCATTTTTGGTGTTACCCTGAAGTTTTCGATGGCTAGAACACTAGTATGTCATAAGTAATAAACCCCAAGTCATTGTCTGGCGGGGCACCGGCCTGACTACCCAGGTCAGATACAGTATCTATACAATATAAGCTAGAGGCAGCCTAGAACCAGATCATATATCTCCTTCCTTCTAAGTATCATCGTAGCTTAGCGGTCAACTTTCAGATAAGTTACGCATATACATATAATATAAATATGTTCTGGTCCGTTCCGGGATTCAGTCCATACCGGTATGGACTGGGCCGTTGCGAGATTGCCGGGCCGTTCCGGGATGGCATATATCTACACTCTGAGCGATGAACGAAGGCAAATTGAGTGGAAACCGGGTCTATTATATTTTATACATAACAAAAGCTCAAACTTCACTACGAGTAATTTCATGATACCTCTCGTTCATAGTACTATAGGTCTTGTTCTTTTCTGCATGCAGCAAAGTATCACGAACATGTTACATCATGCTCCAAAGCCACTTGTTTCCCATCATTACTTTCCTTCCATCGCAGTTATTTGGGTCTCGCAGGTATGCTTTAATTCTGCGATACCTAGGTAGTTCTTGTTAGTCACCATGTACTTGAATTGGATATTAAGGAATTACTTCTCAAAGGTCACCTGGGATTTACTTCAATGATTGCGCTTCGAGATCGAGTGAAACCTAGGGGGTGAAACTGATCCAAATCAATAGCACCATTATCTTCTGAACCAACTGACATTATGGTAAGGGCCGGAATGTCGTGGTATGTTGGTAATTCCGCGGTGTGCTCTGGTAATGTCAGTGTGCACAATATGTTACGTTGAACAAGTGTGTTGCGTTGAAGAAAATTCTCACGAACTAAAGGTTTCAATTCCGTAACGGACCAGAACATTTCTCTACATAATAACTTTCATTTCGGGTATACCTCTACTGAGTATTTTTTTTTGGATAGGTCGCCTATGTTATCTCCGATGTTCTTTGACCAAATGTTGCTACAAAATAACCTTCATATCGGATATGTCCCTATTTAGTAATTATAACGTTGCTGTGGCCGCTGTGGTGTTGTGGTAAATCCATGTTGCCATCCGTGGCATTGAACAATTTAATCCCGTAACGGACCAGAACATATACACGACACATATGCAGCCAAGTATAAACATTGTATTATTTATTTATAGTCGATCTACCGGACACTTTACCGTCTCTCTGTAAACAAATACCCCAAGTATAAACTAGAATATGGCGTACCCCGGGCCAAGTATCATATCGTATCGTATCGTACCCTCTCTTCCCCTCCTCTCCCCTCCCCTCCCCTATCATGCACAACTTCCCTGCATCACCATGCCCTATCATACTAATCTTTAAACCACACAAACAAAACCCTACAGTCCCCCCCCTCTTCCACCCATGGCGCCCGCGTTGGGTTTTATCTCCGACCCGCCAACGTCACACACCACAACGGTACACATCGCCAATATCACTGCACTTCAAAGCTAATTAACTTATATGTATTTGCTCTCTCACTCACACATGTATGTAATACATACACTAGCTGAGTATGAAGTTGCACACACAAACAAACACACACAGCCTAAACATGCTCGCTCTCGCTCTTACAGATCAATTGATATCACAAACAATATCAATGCACATATGTGCATATTCTATGCATGCCATCTTCAATTTTTAAACCAAACAAAAGAGAAAGAAAGGAAAAGAAAGGAAATGAAAGGAAATGAAAGCAAAGGAAAGGGAAGAACGAAAAAAACAAAACGCAGAGGCTTTACCCGCATGAACCAAAACATAGGGAATCATGTGCAACAAAAAATAAAGGAAGAAAAGAGATGAAGGGAAGAACAGCTAATAATAAAACCAACCAAAAGGTCTCCAAGGCCAGGGAATGAAAGAAAATATGCAACAACCGTATAACTCGAATGTAAGAAAACTATATGCTCCGCATATCCCGAGTGAGATCCTCATCTGGGCCCTTATTCCTCATCACCAAATCCATATCACGGCGGTGGGACAATCAATCATCATCGTCGTATAATTTAGAACTCCAGTCCCCACATCACTCCCCACTTCCCACTCCCCACCATTATTAACCATTACCATTACCTCCAAAACCTACACCTCGCTCACACAATAACACAATTCCTCTTTCTCGGCTTCTTCTTAACCGTCAAATCCCCAATCGCCATACTTATCGCCAAATCAAAGACCTCCTCCACCCCCGTGCCAGCCTTCGACGAACACTCCATATACTTCGCTTGCATTTTGCTTGCCACCGACTGGCCTTGACTAGGCGTTACCGGTGTCATCCCTTGCGTCTTTAGCAACTCCGTGGCATTCCGATTATTTCGCAGATCGGTTTTCAAGCCGACTAATATTATTGGTGTGTTCGGGCAAAAGTGCACTACTTCGGGATACCACTAGAGGCAAATGAACCATGGGTTAATTTGTGGGTCTCCGTAGTGGGGCTTGGTTTGGGGGCTTCTAGGGATATACCTTGTCCATGACATTTTCTAATGAGTGTGGCGAATCAATTGCGAAACACACGAAAATGACGTCTGTTTCAGGGTAGGACAGTGGCCGTAGTCGGTCGTACTCCTCTTGCCCGGCGGTGTCCCATAATGCGAGCTCGACGGTCTTGCCGGAGGCTCTGTGAACTTTGTATGTAATGTAGTTTTCGAATACAGTCGGGACGTATTTCTAATTGCGCAAACCCGTCAGTGTTTGCCGAGATAAGAAACCGTTTGCCCACGTAACGTGGAAGATAAACAAATGTCCAAGGAAAACAAAACGACATACGTCTGGAAAGTATCCTGATGAATATGAAATCAACAAGCAAGTCTTTCCACATCCACCATCCCCCACCACCACCAGCTTTTTTGAGAAATGAACGGCGTTAGGTGAAGCCGTTGTTGAGCGATTGGGGGCGTCCTCCGGACCTGAAAGTACAGAGCCCCTTGCCGACATTCTCGACGGCGTTCTCTTGTGGCTCACGCTCATGACTGAATCCAAAGTACCTGTCGTTTCTGTCGTTGGCTAACTATCGACCGAAGATAGAAGGGAGAGTATGTTGTGCGGTGCAAATAAGCTTACGTCGTGTTTGATATATCGGCTGTTGAGAAGCGAGAGAAAGTTGTTTGGTTTATGTGCTATTTGCTGCGTTGACGTAGGTGACTTTGAAGCAAGCAACACTGGCAGGCTGGCCAGGGAATAATACCGCGGATACGCTGCTAGACAGAAATTATAGGCAGGGGGGCTTTCGATTGGGCGGCACAGGCACAGTACGACTGGTTCAAGCTGAGAGCTGCGTACGAAGGCACAGGAGGCGTACAATGTGCAGGACGTCTAGTATAATGTGGCCGGCCGGGGCTCGTTGCAGCCGCAGGCTCCTGTAGGACGCAAGTCAGTCGCAAGTTGAGGATTTGTCGAATGGACTGTCGATTGGGGGATGTGGTGGTGGTGTTGAGTTTGCAAGTGGATGGAGTGGAAAGGTATTCGGGGGGCCGGTGTGGGTGGGGTGGCGGGCAACTCGCGAAGGCGGATTATCTCGACCGTCGACTTTCCTTGTGTCCCAGCATAAACATCTTGCCGAAAGCAGATCCGGAGGGATGAGTAATCGTACTTGATTAAGCGCATATGCATCGTATCCGTATCGCACCTGCATAGTCTCCTGCCAGCTCCTGCATGCGCAGTGGAGTTTTCCGCCATTCTCGAGCTGAAAACCTGCGTCCCAACAAACCCCCACCCTTCCCCAGCATCCCCCGAGACACCGCTGGCACATATATCCGGAATGAGCGCAGCACGGTCGCTCCGGCGTCTTTTATCCAAGGCGGCCCAGCTCACCCCCGCTCGCCAGTTCCACAGCACCCCGCTCGCCGCCCTGCCTCGGAATGGTCCCGGCAATGGCAAGAAAGTCGCCGTCAGGCCCGAAACACGATATACCGCTGAGCATCTCGAGCAGCTCGAGCACTACTATACTCCGTCACAATTGGAGTCCATCCTCGCCGGAGAGGCTGTTGTTGACCCCAAGGATTTTGCCCGCCGACAGCCCCGCAATGGCCACGACCCATACAAACTCAACTACCTCAGCGACCTGTCCAAATTAGACCCCATTCTCGATTTCCCCAAGGGAGAGTTCAAGCCTGCGATGGGCCACCCACAGCAGCCTCTCCCGAAAATAGAGGATCCAGATCTCAAGTTCGAGGAGGAGGACGTTCAGGGACTTTACCGTGGGGAGGACCTTTCCCGAATTACCGGGTTCTCGCAAGCGCAGCTCAAGAAGTTCACTGTGAGGAAAATGGTATTCCACAGAGTCGTCAACCAAACCAGGATGGGAAAGATACAGCGATTTTACGCCCTACATATCGCAGGGAATGGTAATGGCTTACTGGGAATTGGGGAAGGCAAGTCAGCAGAACCGGGTGATGCGGGCCAGATTGCAACATACATGGCCTTGAGGAATCTCGAGCCGATCCCGAGGTACGAGGGTAGGACGATTTATGGAAATGTGAAGGTGAAGATTGGAGCGGTGGAATTGGAGCTGAGGACTGCACCACCTGGTAAGGCTGGAAACCCCGGTTCGTCGCACATGCATCTGACCGGGGCCTAGGATATGGTATTCGTGCGTCAGAACCTATATTTGAAATGTGTAGGTGTCTCGGTATACAGGATCTCTCTGCAAAGATCACCCGTTCGAGGAACCGTATGAATGTCATCAAGGCGGCTCTGGAAGGGCTGAGGAACCAGAGATTACCCGGTAGGACCTCTTCCCCGTCGTTTCAGCTTCCGCTTCAAATGGCGACTAATCTCTCTCTCTTGCAGATACAATTGCCCGAGGCCGTGGCCTTAAGCTTGCAGACGTAAGAAAGGTGTACTACAATGGCTCAAATTTGGGTGGTCCTTCAAGCTACCTATAAATATGACGACACCCCCTAGGCACATATCATCATCTGTACCATTTGTACATATATATATGTTGCACATTTCGTATTTTCTCTATCATTCTTGTAAATAACTTTAACCTGTCATTCAATCACAAGCGCACGCAGCGCCAGGGTCACTTGGTATAAATTTGAAAGAAAAAAAATGCTATATAATGAAGCAAAAGCGCCCCAATAACGCCAAACCCAATAATCAGTGAGTGACACCATGCTCAGTAGAAGGAGCCAGCTCATACAATCCTTCAATACCCCGCCTCGTACTCATCCTCCCCCCTCTGATTCCCATCCTCACACCCCTCCTCCCTTCCCGCATTCTCCCCACCACCACCACCACCCAACTGCCCCTCATCCTCCAACTGTTGCTGCAGCACAATGCTATACACACTGGCCTTCAACAGCGTAAACACCAATCCTGTTTTCCTCTCCAATTCGCGCAGGGAATCGAGGATTTGGGACGTTGGGGAGGTTGCGAGCGAGGCGATTGAGGCGGATAACTGTGATTACGGGGTGTGTGTATTTTAGTGGGTTGTTTGTTTGATCTAACACTAGGGGAGGAGGGGGGGAGGGGGGGTGTACTTGGTCCATGTTGTTTAGGAGGCGGGTATATTCGTCGAGGACTTCTTGCTCAAGTGCGGAGAGTGTGTGCGCCATGATGATGTGGTTGTGTGGGGCACTATGGTGGACTGATTAGTATAGGGTCGATCTCGGAGGATGCTGGTGTCCTAGAGAATGATAGCCACGTGGGGTAGAGCGATAGTTGGGGTGGGGAGTATGTTGTTGATAAGTGAGGCTCTGGTCGACTACCACATGGGACGCATAAATATATCAGCAAAAACTGAGAAAGTATCTAATGTTATTGCAGAGGTATAAAAAAATATATTGTGAGATTGATATACTACAGACTTCCCTCAAATTACCCTCCCTAAAAAAAAGACCACATAGACATGAACATACACGTGAACGTCCCCCATCCCCTCCTCCCCCTCTACTCCTCCTCCCTCTCTACTCCTCCTCCCTCTCTACTCCTCCTCCCTCTCCGCAATCGGATTCGCATGCACCGTGACCCTCCTAACTCTAACCTCCTTCTTCATCCTAAATTTCTTATCTACCTCCCTCCCCTCCAACTCATCCAAGACCTCCCAGCCCCCGATCACCTTCCCAAACACCGTATTTCTCCCATCCAAATGCGGATGACTTCCATACGTGACAAAAAACTGGCTTCCGTTCGTATCTGGGCCCGAATTTGCCATACTCACCACCCCGCGCTGGTTATGTCTCAGTGCAGGCCGGATTTCGTCTTCGAATTTGCCCCCCCAGATGGAGGCTCCGCCCTTGCCGGTGCCGAGGGGGTCCCCGAGTTGGAAGATGAAGCCTTTGATCTAGAAAGGGAAGAGGGGGGTTAGATACATAGGGACTTTGCCATGGGGAGAGTGGTGCTTTTTCTTGTTGAGAGATGGACGGAATCTGGTGGGGTATTGGGGTATTGGGGTATCTCAAAGAAAAGAAATAATAGATTTCGAAGAACAAAAGCATACATTTCGGTGAATTAGAACATTATCATAGTACCCAGAAGCACATAATGCCAGGAAGTTCTCCGCAGTCTTGGGCACCGCCTCGCAGAAGACCTCGATTTTGATATCTCCCAAATCTGTATGCAACTATAATTCATATATTAGCTAAAGTATTGATACAATGATAGACCAATCTGGAAGCCCTGTCTTTGTACTAACTGTAACGGACATGATGAATTTGAACTGCAAGTGCTGTATTGTGAGCTCAGAGAGATTAGTTGGACAGCTTGTATCGGGCGTGTATTGACGTGTGCAGTGATGCACGTGTTCAACGCAAATCAATTCACGAGAGCGTCGGACTTCAGGGTTACATATGTCATTAAACTATGCTAGGTATTCTCTAGGTATCTATGAAAGTGAGAAGAAAACTTGAAGGCAAAACCACCTGTGCTCACTAATATATTGAACACCTTGTCCTGCACTGGCTACCTATCACAACGCAACCCACCATGGCCGGCGTGGAGCAGCCCCCATGCAAATACATAGGTATCTTAATCCCGCTCCACAAGCCCCACACAGTGCATACTACACATGTATTTCTGAATCTCTTTAATAAAATGTGCCCACAAACCGAAGCTCTTCGTCAATATGGCGAAGCAATACTATCATCCTCGAGAATAAAAGTTATTCAAATACTGACAAAGAGAATAAAATAGAATGCTTGGAGGTTATTATACACTAAACCTCAATCATTTTAACCTCATAAAAACAACCTATAATGGGTATCACAATCACTGAATCCCACTAAAACGCAGTAAACATAACAAAATAACCGTCCCAGCAAGAAGTAAAAGCAAGTAGTACAAAAGAAAATTAGAAAACCACCAACACACAGAAGAAGATAGAATTGCAGGACACACCGAGAAGTATACGCAAAGTGGCACAAGTGGTCAAATTTTCAAGAGAAGAAAAAAAGCCAGACCCAACTCCTGTGACCCGGAATATAAACATTGGAGAAATGATAAAAAGAAAAAAAAACACCGTCATAATTATAGGATATTCCTTGGCCCGAAGATCTCTGCCTCGAGGGTTCTACTGTTCAGGGAGAGGGGCCATCTCGCGGATTCATATCCTCATGGAACCTGCTAGACGGCTCTTTTTGTATTCTCTTTCCATGGGTTTCTGGGTCGGATAGTTGACCTTCTGTGGTGTGAATTGATGTGTAATCAACACCGTCATTGTCGATTGTCTTCTGCCAATGCTCGGGCAGGCAGACGCAAACGAGAGGGAAAGCCTTGACGTCGGCATCCCCTGTGGGTGTTGGTGGGCGCATGCTGAGTCGTGAAGTCTGAGAGGCGGAAACACCACTATCACGTTGAGTTCGAAGTTTGATGTAGTCCTCCGCCCGATCATTCAGCCTGATACCAGTAGCCCAACCGTCATCCCAGATACCAATGACCTTCAGCATATCTCCACGCTCCAACTCAAATTCATCCGCTGCGCGCGGCGAATACGCCCATAATACAGAGACCTTATCATTCGGATGAATGTCATCTTTAGAATAATAGTCCTACACACTGATGTTAGTGGGTTTTCCTAAACCTAGCACACCAGATCCACATACTTTAAAGTACGGCAATTGCTCGGAAACCGGGCTACCGACGACCCCAGAACCATCTTCTTTCTCACTATCCGAGCCATGCCTTTCTGAGACTAGTATCGAGGTACTAGATAATGAAGCATTGCGATCACGTGGAGCAGGATGTGGTGGACGAGAATCCCCGGTGTATTTTGCGCTCCGTCGAGTGTTTGGGCTGTCTTCAAGACCACGGAACTCTGCCGATGTGTTGCGGATAATTCGGTGAGACGGCCTTTCTTGGAGGGGCAATAACGGTGGAGAATTCTGACCAGCCACAGATGTATTGCGAGAGGCATTGCGCGATTCTAGTGCTGACATTCTGGCAATCCGTCCTCCAGCGCCATGGTCAACGGGAGTTTGAGGGGCTGGGTTTGGATTAGGGTTCGCTGCATACGCCATATTGCGCTCAGGTGATGTTCTTTGATGTGGAGACGGTCTGTTGAGGTACAGCGTGCTTGTTTGAATCTGTTTTCTACGTCTCCAGTAGAGAATAAGGAAGACAATCAGGCAAAGGGCAATCACTGAACCAATGACAATTCCTGCAATTGCTCCTGCGGAAAGTCGGTTACTGCTTCTCGCCCCATTACCAGTATCTGGCTTTGGTGTCGCGCTTTCTGTTGGGATCAGGTCAGGTGGTACATCAACGATAGTCGGCAATCTGACACCCTGACAACGCTGCTCAACATTGGCTTCGTAGCAGCATGTCTCTGTGGAGTTGACAGTACCACCCTGGCAGTGGAGGCAGAGGCCGGGTAAATTCTCACTTGACATCGTTAGCTAGACTCGGAATATATATATTAGTGAACATCGTACCTAAATCCACAGTTATAACCTTCGTTGAGAGCGGCATCGACACACAAGGCCCTTTTCAACGAGTTCTCTGGCTGAGTACAGATGGCAAAATCTGACTTAATTAAACTGGTATAATCTATGTTGGATGCTCCGCAAGTGCTCTTATCGGCCACAATCTGCCATTCACTGCTTGCCCATTGGCCCTGTTCAAAAGTATGTAAGCAGACACCTAACTTAAACTGGGGAAGCATAACGGTGATCATACACAATTTTCCAAACACAAAGGTTTCGAATTTTCTGGCTTCAGCTTGCAATATATTATGGACTCTTGTATCATCGCCGAACATAGTTGTGACCTCGTATATTGTGCATAGAGGAGTGTGGTATTCGAGAAGTTATCGAGAGGACAACCAAATTCGTTTTTGAACCTGCCCACCAAGTCAGAAGAACCCCTGACATGCAAGTGTAGTAGGACAGAAAGTTTACTTTGCAACTGGATAGTCAGTCCGGATATATCGCTCAAATTCTGCATCGAACTGGTCGGTCGTATTAACGAATTGAAGGAACGGACTGTAAACACACGTCAGATCGCTTTCCATGATTCCCAGCCCAAATTTTCTCCCTCTTACAATTTATCGGTGTTCTTTATTGATATCTGAGACGTGCTGAATGCCGGACACATCTTGGATGTAGTGAGAGCAATGCAATTAGGACCAGGAGGAATTTGTTGAGTAGAAGCAATTGGCAGTGCGAGGAAGCCAAAGAGCAATATGCTGCTCCTTGTAAACCTCCATCTACGGCCTCGACTTCCCGAGTAAGCTGCTGGCTCGGTGCTCCACATTGCTGAATTGTGATCCGTCTCGTCAGATCGGCTGAGGTTTTCCGTTGTCTGGTCATCCTCTCGGCCACCGACGGCAAGTTCGAGGGTTGAAGGTTGAGTTCTCGTCATTGGAGGCGAACCGGTATAATCTCTCCACGTCGCCTGTCTCCCTTTAGAAGAGGGACAGCAAGTGTGAGAGTTCCAATGTGACGTCTTCGATGCAGAGCACTAAGAGAGATGTGGGATATCTATCACGATGCAGCAGCAGCAGGGTGTAATGCTGTCCTGCGCAGGGAACGAGGGAATGACAAAAAAAGAGAAAAAAAATAATAAATTTGAAAGTGCTGTTTTTGAGCACAAAAAGAGAGTAGCGAATGATTCAACAGGAAAGTACAGTCTATACTTCAATCGATGGGAGGAGGGTGAGGTTTTGGGGCCTGTAGTAGTGCAGTCGTTGCTGGTAAGGAGAGTTGCTGTTTCAACGGACGGAGCGACGGTGGGCGGGCCAAGGGACAAGGAGACGACGCTGCTGCACCGCACCGTCGACGATGGAGAGAGGGCAGGTAGGTAGGTACCGGTGGTGTCCAATGAACGACGCGATATGTAACTCTGCCGCGACAAATGAGCGTGAGGGGGAACTGGCTCTGCGAGTACACCCCGGGGTCGGTCGATAACACCTGCAGCTCGCACACGTCCAGCTGGCGGAGGGAGTCGTGAGAAGGAAGGCGGGGAGGAGACTCCAGCGCCCACGGGCAACGGGCAGTACCTAGGTAGGGACGATGGCTGACCCTTCTCACAGACGGTGCCACTGGGCCCCCCAGAGCAGGCACCAAGAGCACGACGCCGGCACTGTGGTAACCCAGAACCGACAAGCAGCGACAGGGGCCGGGCAATTCAATGGGCAATTTAAAATGAGATGCAGCGCCCTCCCCCTGTTGGGCCCTGTTTTGGGCGTGGAGTTGGGGTACGAGATTCAGGGACGCACACGGAGCGGCAGGGGATGGCCGCTTGGCCTCGCGACAGGCGAGATTCGTTCCTTCTCCCACTACGAATAGACTGCGAGGACGAGCAATGCCGGGAATCGCCAGAACAAATAAATGGTTCGAGCAGGAGAATGGAGAAGCCGAGCAGAGGGAATGGAGGGAGATGATTGTCTCGGAACAAATCCTAATTAATGCGAATGGAAAAAGACATGCAATGACGACCACCACCACGCATCTCAGAATGCTGGGCGACCAAGACATAGACATCAAAATTATGCTTGCAACCTCAATCAATGAGCGATCTCCAAGCAGAAGCTGGAATTTGGATTAACCTTTCGTCAGTGTTGATCCACAGCATACCAGCATAGCGATGAAAAAGGGAAAGGTTAGCAATTTGGACAACCACACCCGAGATCGGCCAATCCGAAGGGTTACGAGCCTCAGGAGAAAACGACAGGTATATGAGAGTTTAAGCGCACGCAGAAATCATACATGCTTGGGAAAACCGACCGCTCCTGCTGATGCTGGCTGATAGCGGCGTGTGTTAGGTTGTGGGTATGGCCAACATGGGGCATGAATAGGTACAGTAATTCAGTCTAATATGAGGCGCGGATAGGTGCTTGCAGTCGGAAATGATGATTGGCAATCGAAGCCGGAAATTCAGTATCTACACACTGAGATGAAAATGCCCAAGAATATTTTATGGCAAAACACCCACTTCGATTCCATCAGGTGGGCGCCTCTGATAACTCGGAGGAAAAATTCTCTACATACCTAGTGTCATACTCAATCAAAGTGCCAGCGCCCTATGTACATACATAGTTCGGACGGTTAGGAAATCCAACGTATTTAACCAGCGGTCATATATCAAAGCTGTTAGCATCTGCACACATCTGGCGATCTGTCGCAATTGCAACGGGCGTGCGCACCTCTCAATCTTGCATCCTACATAAATCAATAACATATATCCTAATTGAGCAAGCGCTACAAACTCTTGGCGCATGTTTCACAAAAGCTTAAGTGAGATTGAGTTAAAAAAAAAAAAAAACATATGAACATCGCAGAGCCCCACTACGTATTCAACAATCCCTCTCCTACAAACACGAACCCAATACAATGCCGAAACGGAAACATGGGGCAGCCCCGGTGGAGGCCGTCAACGATGTTGAAGTCGATGTAGACATGAAAGGCACCAACTCCGCCGGCTCCGACTCCGATTCCGATTCCGACGACTTCGATGAGCTCCCTGTTGACTTTGAAATGTTCGACCCACAACCTGCCCATGACTTCCACGGGTTAAAGATTCTCATCCGGCAACTCCTCGATATTGACTCTACTCTCTTCGATATCTCTGCGCTGGCAAATCTTGTCCTCTCCCAGCCCCTCGTAGGCACAACAATCAAAGTCGACACGAACGAATCAGATCCTTATGCATTCCTTACAGTTCTCAATGTCAACTTACACCGGAAAACGAACCCTGCGGTGGAGACCTTAGTCAATTATATACTAGAGAAAAGTAAGGTCAATGAGAAGCTACATGAGCAGCTCACCCGGATCCTGAATAAGAAAAATGGGGCAGAAAAGGGTGGGTTGGGGTTAATCCTAACAGAGCGAATGGTGAACATGCCCGTAGAGGTTGTTCCCCCAATGTACAAGATGCTTCAGGAGGAGGTTCAATGGGCATTGGATGAGAAAGAATCATATGACTTTGAAGCGTATTTGATTCTCAGTAAGACCTACACTGAAGTCGCCAGCCAACTCGACGCCGAGGACGGTGCTGAGGAAGAGGAGGAGATTAAACCCAAGGCTAAAAAGTTCAAATCACGGATGAGAGAGGTTCCAAGGAAGAAAGGCACCGGGATTGGAAAGGTGAAGAAGGAGGTTGGGAAGGGGGTGTTTTACTTCCATCCTGAAGATGAGGTGTTGCATGCGGAGGCCATTGCGTATACGGATTATAATTATACAAAAGTGCCGGAGGCAGGGACTGCAGATTCGAAGAGGACATTTTCAGATTTTGGAATTGTGCCGCAGGTTAGTTAGTTGGTCCGGCTTGTTTGACCTGTGCAGGGAACGCTGACATGGTGGTAATGGTAGGGTCACATGATATTATTTAAGAAGGATAAATTGGGACATGTGGTGAGAGAGTTGGAAAACACTTTTAAGCCTTTCTAGACGGTGAATAAGAAGGGCGATCCTGTTTGTTGTGCATCGCAAAGACGAAGTATGGAATGATGAAGGAGGAAATACCATTGTCTAATCGGAATTATGATTTACAAGACACAGAGCAGAAAGGGATTTCTTTGTTTTCTTGTAGTCGAAGCTTCTTCTTCGGTACATGTCATGACTTTCTACATAACGTATAGTGGTTGTTGGCAGGTCTCGTATCATTCATTATCATAAATATCCCACAAGTTTATCCCGTCCGGAACAACGTTGATATGAGAAAAGAGTGTCATATTCAATCAATCTCCGCAAGTTAAATACCCAAACGCCAGTAATTGTCCTCATCTCATGGAAAGGAAAAAAGGAGAGAATCAGCGCACTTATACAAACTGAGAAACCTCTGTAGCTTTCTTTCCATTCCACGCCATTCCAAACATTCAGTAGCCACCGAATCGAGATAGTAGTTACCCTTATATGCCCAATCTTTTTTTCAACGCCAGCCTATCCTACATGCATCCACAGCCCCTTGAGCAATTAACAAGCCCAGACACCTACAACGCCATCTCTCCTACCCTCAACAAGGTACCCATCCTTCATCCGTACCTGGTCCACTATGCTTCTTTCTTTTCCGTCTTCTAAAGGCTCCTTGTTTCCACAGTCCCAGTGGCGTCCGTCCGCCTTATCGTACACCTTGACCACGGGCTCCTGCGCTGCAGAAACGATCCTTCGAGCGTCGAATTGCATGCTGGTGATGGGGTTGTCGTAGCCATAGGCGTCGAAAATAGACCCAGTTCGAAGATCCCAAATCTGAAATGCGGCTGTTAGTGCACAGCAACCACAATCAGCTTATCTGGTTGACTTACTCGGATGCTCCTATCCAAGCTTCCTGTAACAAGATGGACATCGTCAAACTGCAAGCATGTGACTGGGCCAGTGTGCCCTACTAACGACCGGTGCACCTGTCCACTTCGCACTATACCACGTAGCATGTCAATACAAAACATAGCATATAGAATGAGAAGTGGAAATCCATACAATCCCATAGCCTTACCAAACCATCTGCAGTACCACAAGCCAATGCAGCATCAAAACACTGCAATGTTCCAACAAAATCCGCTTTTATGTCCGCTGACCTTCCTGTTGACCTCCATTTTGAATCATCTGCACCTGGTACAATTGAGCTCTGTGCCGCTGCCCATAGAACATCCAAAGTCTGAACACAACGTCCCTTCTCCAAATCCCACTGGCGGAGGGTCTTGTCGGCAGATCCAGAAACCAGGGTGTCCCCTTGGAAGTAGATTGCTGTGACTTCATCTACATGTGAGTCTAGGCAATGTACAGCGCATTCCGTTAGGCCAGCAGCTGAGGAGACACCGGTAGAGATCGCGGATGATTGACGCCCATCATCGGTTTCCTCATCGTCCGCATCCTCTCCGTTGTACTTCTTCTTCTTGTTGATATGGTTGCCGGCACCGCTGTATGTCTCAGCCCGACTAAGGTCCCATAGACGGATAGAGGCGTCTACGGAGCCAGTAGCAACAAGGTTATCTTCTACTTGCAGACATCTTACCGAAGCTAAGAAATATTAATATGTTGACGTAAGTAATGTCGATGGATATACACCTACCACGATGGCCTTCAAGCATTCCCAAACAACGCCCACTAGACAGATCCCATACTCTGACTGTATCGTCCAAAGCTGCGGTAACCATAGTTCCAAAGGGTACATCAAAATCGAGGGATGTGATGCTGTCAGTGTGGGTCTGATATTCAGAGATCCTTGTTCCTGGTTCGAAGTGCTCATGTAAAATGGGCATAGATTTCCTTCCTGCAGGCCTGGTCAGAATTGGAGATTTGAAGCTTGTGGCGTTGGTGTTGCTCTTACTTTTAGAGCGGTGTTTTTTGGGGTTCTTGAACGTAGAATTTGAAAGCTTGCCGTAGACACTCTCGGACATGAACGATCCATTATTGGTATCAGAACTAGGTGTATCCGAGTCCCCTTCTTCCAAATGAACGGAGTCCATATCCTCTTGGATATCTTCAATCTTATTGTCGACCTCCAGTACTAGGAAAAGGAATAAGCACTGATTCAGTATATAGCAGTTGTGTCTCAATACCTACTCTCGTGTTCGAGTTGAGCCTCTTCTTGCTCCAACTTTGCTAACCTCTCCAAGACAATATGTCGCATAGCATTGAGATTGGCAATCTTGATGTCAATCTCCCTGATTTCTGATGACGCCATATTCTTTCGAACAGAATATATCTCCAACTGGTGCGCTAGGTCCTCTCGCTCCTTGGTCAGCTTCTCCACCACTGATGTGTTGGAGTCGACATCTGAGTCTGTAATCTGTTTCTGTCCATCTTTCTTCGACGGTTTTCGACTCTTCTTGGGATCGGGAAGTGTAGCTTGAAAGCCTTGGAAGAGTGAGTATTGTGATTCTTGGTCCGGTATCGCCCGTAGCAGGTCCTCGGGGAGAAACGTGAGTGCCCTGTGTTGAATCTCCGTAGTAGACAGCTTGGAGCGCACAAGCTCCGTAGGCGTCCGCTGTGCAAAGCCTAGCATCCGATTTTGTATGGAGGGCTTCCGAAGCTCCTTGGATATGTCTGTCATTGCATGCTGGTAGTGATTTGAGGTTGCACTGATAGAGTCGCCAAAGGGTTGAATAAGGGTTGCAGCTGTCGCTGTGACCGTTCGCCCAAATGCTTGAACATCTCGCCCCTGCGAAAGATCGTTCATCAGTAAATGCGATGTTACTAACGGGTAGAGTTGTGATTTCGTCGAATGACGAAAATCAGGCTATCTCGTTTGATTAAAGTTTAGTGTGGGTGCTTACAGATACCGCCGTCAGGGCATGTCCGATCAAACTCTCACCACCATCTGGGCCCTGGCGGGGGTTTCGACTGGCTGGGGCTTCTCCTACGGTCCCTCCAGCAGTTGTGGACTGAGCATCCATGCTGTTGAGGTGGCGAGAAGAGGCAAGCTGGATGGATCTTCCTGAGCAGGACCTTGAGGGGCTCGGCTGCAGGATACCCCAATGATCTTGATTGATATCGCGGGCTTGGGCGGGGGCTTCCGGAGGTGGGGGGGATATCGTTATGGGGGTTGGTCGAAGGGAAATGTCTCACAAGTCAACGTCAACGGAGGAGCGTCAGAAGCTCCTGTCAACACCTGTTTCAGGTTCTCATGAGATGAGCCGGGACTTGCACCGTGCCTTTTTTTTTTCCCCCTTTTGCATCCTCACATCAATGCTTCTCTCATGTGCCATGCATTTAGTCCCCTGCTGCTCCCTAGAGTGTAGGTAGAGTATCTGCAAATCTGCAATACGGTAGAGGTGTGGTGGCCCTTTGGTTTGCAGGGATAGGGATAGGGATAGGGATATCAATGAATAATACACGCTTCCTCCATCTTCTTTGCCTTCTCACTGCCGATGGGATCTTGCCGCTCGTCACTTGAGCGGAGGAGATTCAAGGGAGGAGCAAGAAGTTACTACAAGATACTGCTCTGCTGCCCATCAGCACGCATGTGGCCCACCACTCTCATCGTCTACAGTTCTCACAAGAAATATACATTCTTCTACCTCAGACCTTTGCCACGGTTCTGTGGTGGGGAGAATTGAGCAATAAAAAACACTGCTACCCATAGAGAGGGCATGATATACCAATTAACCATGGCCAATGGCTTGTAGAGTTGCATACGGAGTACTCAACATTATTATTGTATCGGAAAAGAAAAAATGAAAAGAAAAAATAAGTGGCTTTAAACAGGACGCAACTGAACCTCTTCTCAAACTGCGCTACCGAGAAAAGTTCGGCCCCACCATATGAATGTTAAAACATGTCCGACTCGCTTCGCTTCGCTTATTTCTCTCGGGCAATATCTGGAGGAAGCATCTTCGATTTGCTCCAATTCCCTCATCGCCTCTCTTCCCCAACTGCTCATCTTATCCGAGTCTCACAATTTGAGCCACTAAGACTCGAGCTTCTGTCCAAGAATCCATTTCAAAGATGACACAGGATGTGGAGACTGTCGGCGCAGGACCAGAGGCGGTACGCAATCTCGTGATCATGGTTTTTGATGAACTCAGGCTGATTCCTCGAATAGGTCACCCAATTGTTCGACACTGTATTGGTAAGGACGCTCTGAAGGCTATTTTGTATATCAGCAACTACTGACCAGTATCCTATGATTCAAAGATTCTTGACTTTGGGTTTGACACCGACTCAGTCATGGTGTGGAAGGGACTATTGCTAATAATCTGAAATAGGTCCCAGTACAGTCATTTGATCACCCGTCGTCTCCGTGAGCTTAACATCTTCGCGGAGATGCTCCCATGCACCCAGAAGCTTGCAGACCTTCCATACAAGCCAAAGGGCGTTATCTTGTCTGGAGGCCCCTACTCTGTATATGCACTGGACGCCCCACATGTCGATCCTACGGTTTTTGATCTCGAGGTTAGCCGAGGACGCTCAACCACTTTGCAGGCCCAGGGCTAACACAGGCGCCAGGTTCCGGTAATGGGTGTCTGCTATGGCCTGCAGGAGATTGCATGGAACCATGGACAGGATGTCTCAGCAGGTGATAAAAAGGAGTACGGCCATGCGGTGTTGAAAATAACCAAGCACCCCAACGCTGCTTCTCATGTTGATACTCTGTTCGATGGTTTGGGAGAGGAAATGGAGGTGTGCTTCTCTGTAATTGCACTCTATTCGAAATCAGAAGCTGATAAACTCTTCAGGTGTGGATGTCTCACGGGGACAAACTAGGGTGCCTCCCAGACAACTTTGTGACCATTGCCGAGACCTCTAATGCCCCCTTCGCTGGTATCGCTCACGCTGAGAAGAAGCTCTTCGGCATCCAATTTCACCCTGAAGTTACTCACACCCCCATGGGTAAGAAGCTACTAGAGAATTTTGCCGTCAAGCTCTGCCAATGCAAACAGGAATGGACCATGACCAAGTTCGTCGATACTGAGATTGAGAGGATTAGGAAACTTGTGGGCCCTACCGGCCAAGTCATCGGAGCCGTTAGTGGTGGTGTAGACTCCACTGTTGCTGCTAAGTTGATGCACGAAGCTATAGGTGACAGGTTCCACGCCATCCTTGTTGACAACGGTGTCATGAGGTTGAACGAGTGCCAGATTGTCCACAAGACCCTTACTGAGGGCTTGGGAATCAACTTGAAGATTGTGGATGCCTCCGAGCAGTTCTTGTCGCGTCTCAAGGGTGTAGAAAACCCAGAGAAGAAGCGCAAGATTATCGGCAATACTTTCATCGAGATCTTCGAGGCTGAAGCTGAGAAGCTAGTGAAGGAGACTGGCGTTGAGATGAATTTTCTCCTCCAGGGAACACTATACCCTGATGTCATCGAGTCTATCTCCTTCAAGGGCCCTAGTGCTACCATTAAGACCCACCACAATGTTGGTGGCCTTCTTGAAGACATGAAGCTTAAGCTCATTGAGCCTCTCCGTGAGCTCTTCAAGGATGAGGTCCGTGCCCTTGGGACCAATCTCGGAATTCCAGAGGACCTTGTCTGGCGTCATCCCTTCCCTGGCCCTGGTATCGCCATTCGTATCCTCGGTGAGGTCACCCCGGAACAAGTCGCCATCGCCCGTCAGGCCGACCACATCTTTATTGAGGAGATCAAGGCAGCAGGTCTTTACCGGCAGATCAGTCAAGCTTATGCGGCGTTGTTGCCATGCAAGGCAGTTGGTGTTATGGGAGACCTGAGGGTGTACGACCAAATTATTGCCTTGAGGGCAGTGAAGACCACCGACTTCATGACCGCAGATTGGTTTGATTTTGATGGCAAGTTTTTGAGGAGAGTGAGCACCAGGATTGTGAACGAGGTTAGGGGCGTGTGCCGAGTGTTGTACGATGTGACCCAGAAACCGCCAGGTACTATCGAGTTCCAGTAGGTGCAATTCAGATGATATATAGATTTGCGTATACCAAAGCAAGCGGGTGTCATTGGACCTCCACTTACTTCATTGAGGTCAAAAGTTCTGTCTGGAGAGCTCTTTAATATAAGATCTGTTTTTTAGCTTCAGGGTAAATTGTTTAGGGGATTATTTTAGTAGAGATAGATAAACCGGGGAACATCAACCCCCATCAACCCCAATGAATATTATGTACTAGATTGGTTTAGTTAACATGGGATTGATTCAATGCCAAACACAATGCAAAATAGCACCAAACATACATTCTGACTCACGCCGAGATGAATAAAGGGCTGAATATCATTTTTCACCTTACGTCACAAATCCAAAGCTTTAGTTACCTGAACTTAGAAAACACTCAAAACTCATAAAAGACCATGATATAAAATCTCTCTACCTTCTCACCCTATATCCTCGCTGCCTCCGCAACTATGCCCTCCCCTCGCCCACCTCACTCATAGACTCATCCCCCGCCGGCTCCTTACCACTCCCATTCCCACCCGCTGCCACCTCAGCGCTCCCCACGCCACCTCCCGCACCACTCCCAATAACCCCCTCGAATTGCGACCAGAGCGTTTCCACGGATTCGAACTCTTTTCCAACCTATGAGACTGTAAATATGTGGAGTTTTGGTGGCCGCGATGTGGGGGAGGGGGCAACGCACAGAAATAACACCCTCAAGAGAGCGGTTGAGGAGGTTGAGGTTCATGAGGACGTGGTCGAGGGAGAGGGAGATCTCTGTGACTAGGCGGGCGCGTTCGACTATAGCGGAGAATTTTGGTGTGGTATGTTAGAAAATATATGTGGGGGTTATAGCTTGGAGTATAATGCGATGAGGGTAGGTTATACTATAAAAAAAAAAAGTAGGAAAAATAAAATAAAATAAAATGTAGGTATATTCGGGGAAGAGGGTTATTTTCATTCCAACTGCGAAAGATTTTGTATTCCATAATAATTGATTAGCAGTCTTGGTTCTGGGTATATCTCTCCAGGTACTTTACAGTTTCTTTGGACACACAAAAGAGAAAAAAAAAAAAAACCCCTCATCCTTTAAAGCTGTCGTTCAAAAAATCTCGAAACAACCATCCATTGCTGCAAAAATAGAAGAGATAGGGGGTATCGCTTGAAGGCAGCCCCCACCCCTGCGTGGCCCCCCAAGGTCAAAAAAACTATTTCAACATATCATGAAAAACTTCACACTGACGCTCGAAGAAAGACTTCTCGGCTGCCTCTCCGCTACTGTTGTCGCCTTCGTTTCTTCGTGCTGACATTATAGCCCAATCTGATGTTGCGTTCCTTTGAGGTGTGAATATGAGACTGTCAAGCGTCTTAACTGTCAGGTGTCTTGGCAAACATGTGGCACGCGGTGGCTCAGGGTAACGGTATCAGAAGTTCAATGTCACTCGCCATGATCTCTGTGTAATCATTCTCATATATAGCCCATGACAAGCATAGATACTTAGCGGAAGAAAAGGCATAAGAGGAGAAAATAAAGGAAAAAAGGAAATAAAATTATGAAGACAAACTGAAGAAAAGAACAAGGACTAAAACAAACCTGCAAAAACCCCACACAACCTCCCCTGCAAATGACACCATAAACTCATATTCCTACAATTTTCGCTACCCAATTCAGCCCCCTTTAAGTAAACCGCCATATTTTCCCAGCGAAAAAAGAACCACTAACATACAGACCTAGCCAAAAAAACTAGAACGAATCAAACCCGTACACGACATATAATGGTATCCAAACGTAAGAAGTAAACAGCAAACGAGAAAGCAGACTATCTATACATGGAAGTATGTACACGTTGTCGCATAGCTAGATGTATGCAAAGCACCAGTTGCATACATCTAATTGGCCGGACATCAACGTGGAATTATGGAAAAAAAAAGGAACTAGTGGTTAAACCTTGTAAAGGAAACCGGAATTGAAGACGTCCACACAACACCTCACACCATGGCCCTTTACATAGTACTTAAAAAGAAATAAACTTATATAAACATAATTCGTGGAAGCAAGCAATAAATATTGAGCACACCAGCTCAGCCATGTATTCCAATGGATGAGAATAATAATACAATGGGCAATGTTGAGAGTGAAATAGGATAGGAATAAACAATAGAAAAATAACGCAATAGATCATTTCGAAAAACAAAGCAAAGACCGTTAGTTACGTTTCCCTCTAGAAGCACGCAAAAGACCTCTTGTTTTTCCGGTTAAGCTGTTCCATCCTTTGCTCCAGTTTCTCCCTAGCCTGCTCTGCCTTAATGCGAGCTATACGTTCATCTTCAACTGCCTGCATTGAGTATCGGCTATTTTGGGTTTCATTCTTCGTGCGTTCAAGTTCGTCTTGAACCTGCTGCGCCTTAAGCTGTAGGCTCTCGCGGTCCGCCGTCAACCTTTTCATGGTCTTCTCACAATCAGTAAGGGCTTCCTCCAAGGTCTGGGTTAAAGCCTTCTCGGCCAAGAGCTGCTTTTCCAGTGTTTTTATTCGAGCGTCTTGATCCTCAATATGTGCTGCGACATAATCTTTGCTTGGACGGCGAGACATGTTTGGCGACGTTGGCGCAGCTGGAGGTGGTGAGCCTGAAGGAGCCGAGCCATTTGTTGGGAGTGGTGGAAGTGGAATTGCGGGTGGTGGAGATGGGAGAGATGTTGCGGAGGTGCTCTTTCGGAGGTCCTTCGACATCGAGTTGGAGCGCTCTGCACGGATGGTCGCTTTGCTATTAGCTAGCTCGGCATGGGCTTCCGCAAGTTGAACCTGTCAATGTCAGTCAGTGTAATCCAACACATGATTGCTAATCGTGTTTAAATACCTTCAAAGATACAATTTCATTGTGGAGTTCGTCAGTGGCCACCTTGATGTCATTGCCTCTCTTAGCTGCCTCCTCGATAAGCGCCTTGCGTTCTGCATGCACCTGCTCCAATTCAATAGTGACGGACACAAGCTTCGTGGCTGTGTCTTGATTCTGATCGAAAGTGAAGGCAAGCTGCTGCTCCAAGTCTTCAATGACGCGTGCATGTTTAGCTTCTTTCTTGGAAAGTTTCTCAAGTTGTTCCTGAGTCTCGGCATGAAGGTTTTGGAGCTCTTTGATGGTCTCGACTTGAGCAGCAATCTGCTTCTTCGTCTGATTGAGCTCATTAGCAATTGCCTCGGAAGACTCAGCCCTATCCTCTTGCGCTTCAGCAACCATGTCTCTGTTTTTCTCGAGGGCATCGATGGTATCCTGCGCTTCACGAAGAGACTTTTCAAGGATCTCAAGGCACCTATTTTGGGAATCGACTGTCTTATTGTTCTCTTCAAGAATAGTGCGGGCTGTCTTCAATCTCTGTTCATAGCTCTCCTTTGTTGCGGCGAGTTCAGCTTCATGTTGAACCCTCAAGGTCTCCTCCGCTGTAGATTTGGCTCCAGCAGCAGCTACGAGGTCAGCTACTCGAGCTTCGCTCTTCTGAAGAGCGACCTGAGCAGTCGCTTCACTCTCTTTGAGATAAGAGACTTGAGAAAGTGCATCATCCAACGCAGTTTGCAGACCAGTGAGACGTGTTTCGTAATCTTCGATGAGTTTGAGTTTCTCCGACACTTCATTCGATATCTGCGAGATTGTCTCCCTGTGCTTGCTAACCTCAGTTCTTGAGCTTTCTTCAACTTCTGCTAGCTTTCCTTCGAGCTGCGCTAGATTTGTGACTGAAGCTTCTTCAAGTTCAGCAATCCGGCGGAGATGGCCATTAATTGTCGCTCTGTGCTCATCGATTGTCGACTTATGGTCTTCAATGGCTTGCTGAAGACCATCCACAACTTCTTGCTGCTTGACTCGCTCGACTTCAAACTCCTTCACAGTGCGCTCCAATTCTGCCGACGCATTGTTCGCCGCTTTGAGACGAGACTCCTCTAGTTTCCGCATAGCAGCCTCCAGTTCAGTGATCATATCAAGGAGATTTTTTTCGTTGTTTTTCAAGGTGGTGACATTCTCCTTCAAAGCCTCGACGGTTGTGTTGTGTCTCTCGGCCGACGTCTCCATCTCTTGTTGTAGCAGCAGGGCCTTATGAGTCTGCTGTTCACTAAGTGAAGTAGTCTCAGAGAGCTTCTTCTGCACTTCTAACAATGAAGTCACCAAAGTCTTAGCTTCGTTGACACTGGCAAGAAGTTGATTGCGGAGGCTCTGAACCTCCCTGTTGTGCTCCTCCTCACGCTCAGCTACTTGACGACGCAGGAATTGAGCCTCAAACTCAGCCTCGTCAATCCTACGCTCCATAACTGCAAGAACTGAGATATCCATGGGAGAGGAGGTTTTGCTAGATCGTTCCCTTGTCAGTCCAGAAATCATCGTACTCTTATTGTCAAGGTCTCTCCTCAGGGCTGTGATTTCGTTCTCAAGCTCTTGGATACGCTCAGAACGCATTTGGAGTTCGTGCATAGCCTCATCAATGTTAGAATCAAAGTTTTCAAGTGACTCGGGATGAGTCTCCAGGTAAGGTTCAGCAATCTTCCGTAGACTAGTAAATGATCGGTGAGCCCTATCAAGCATCATCAGGCTTTGACTGGACTTCCGACGAATAAGATGGCTGGCGACGCTGGATGAAGAAGCTATAGATTGCGTGCGTACTTCAGCGACATCTCGCTTAAGTTCTTCGACCAAAGCCAGAGCCTCCTTATGCTCCGCCTGGATACGCTCCCTTTCTCTTTGGAGGGCAGTAATTCGTTCCTGTTTCTCCATATGCTCGTTCTTAATGCTCTCAATTTGTGAAGATAGAGTTTCCTCTTTCTCTTGATGCTGTTGATGAAGTGCGCGTAGTGTCTCAAGTTCCTGCCGGAGAGCAACGGACTCGGCTTCATCGGGCTCTTCAATAATAGGTGAATCCACAACAAAAGATAATTCTGAGGAGAGTGAGCGCGAAGAAGGGGCATCGAGATCTTTCAGCTCGCTTACTCTCGTGCCTGCGAGAATAGAGACAGGTCTCATTGGCGAGGGAGATGGGGGAGGTGATGAAGTCCTAGGGGTATCAAGGTGCTTTCCCTGTTGAAGTTCGTCTACCGTATCACGGAGACGTGTTAGCTCACGAATGGCAGCCTCGTAATTCGCAGATACTTGGTCCAGCTCATTTATCGTCGATTCATGTTCAACCTTCAGCTCAAAAAGCTCCTGTTGAACGTTTTCAAGCTTATCGTGAACGAACTCCGTTTGCGCCGGGCTCTGGGGAGGGCAAGTCTGGGATCCTGTCACGAGTCCGTCACTATTGATAGAGACTTCAGGAAGATCACGAGCTTTTGAAGCTCGGCGCTCCCGAACTGTGGGAAGGGCATTCGTGTTATCCTTCCCTGGCGTAGACTCTTCTTCTTCGATAGTTTCATGGTAACCATTTGTCCTAACGTTCCCACTGTGGGAATGACCATTGACCGTCTTTGAATGAGCTGAGACTTCCGAGTCCTCGCCATCACTTTTTGTTGCACCATTCGTAATCTTCGTTTCACCCCCACTAGGGAGCCCATACACCGCTAACATGCTCTCCACTTTTCCAAGATTCCTCTGGCGCTCAACAACGTACTCCAGTTGGGCGATCTCCTTTGCCATGAGTTCAAGATTTTGATCTGCTTCCGCAAGCTTATCCTCGAGCGTTGATATATAGTCTTCCTGCCCTGCCTCATTCTCCCGCACCCTAGCAATCTCCTTTCGAAGCTCCGCGACAACAACAGCATTCTTTTCTTCTCCAGAGGTATGCCCAGAAAGTTTCGCTTCTAGATCCTGAAGATAGATCTCGGTAGCCGATTCCCTATCCATCATTTTTTGTACACGGGACTGCAGCTGTTGGTTTACAGTTTCGATGTATGCAAGCTTGGTTTCTTTCTCAAGGAGAGAGCTTTCGGTTGAAGACAACGATGAACGAGTATTCGATAGCGAGCTCTCGAGACTTTGAATGGTTTTCTCGTACTCTAAAACCACTTGTTCAACCTGGTTTGCAAAGAGATTGGATCTCTTTAGTCTTTCTGCACTATCAGCATGCTCCGTGATCGTAGCGGAGTTCTCAACTTCGTGCTCTCTCGTCAATTCCGAGATAAGCCTTGTATGACGCTGGCTGAGAGCTGAGTAATGTTCTTGGAGGTCTAGAAGCTGGTTTTGCAACTCCATTTCTCTTTCATGAGTACGTTCTGGCCTGTCCATGGCAACCTTCCTTACACGCTCCCCACTATCAGATGTGTTAGAGTTTCGGAGTTGCTCCCTCAGAAAGGCGATTTCTGCACGAAGCCGTTCGATTAATGCTTTAGTATCCCCCTCTTCCGACACCTGCTGAATTCTTGGCTTGCTTTGGATGGCCCGCGCCCGTTGTGCATACTATGCAATGTTAGACAAGATATTCACGCATGCGGGGAAGACAACCAGCCTGTACCTGAACTGTATTTAAGGTTTCGCTAAGATGGAACTCTGCGGGAGTCACACATGCAACCATATATGTTATAGCATTTCCCCCCAAGGAATCTTGGAGTAACCGCGTGAGTTTGGAGTCACGGTAAGAAACGTGTGACCCCGGATGCCTAGACGACAGTTGAGAAATCACTTTCCCTAGACTCGCCAGGCCTGCATTGATTGAAATTCCCTCCTTTGCACGCTCCCCTTGTGCCATTGTGTTCTAACTAGTATGTTATTCCCTGTCCCCGATGTTGAATAAAATCATGGACTCACCTTTAATCTCTCACTACCAGCCAGGTCAACAAAATGCAGTTTACTATCAACAGTAATGTATCCAGCCTCTGACCCTTGTGCCATCATATCAAGGGGAAGGGAATTACGCTTCTCCTTGTCTGTTTGCGGCCTCGGCTTCTTCTGTACGAGGTTCAAACTGAATACAGCATGTGATCGAGATGACTTGGCGTTAATTGCTGTCGCATCTGTTTGACGAATGGAAGATCCAAAAGTCAAAGCCAACATCAGTTCTTCATAAGAGTTGATCTCAAGCTCATGAAGGCCTGTCAAGAGAATTCGACCGCTTTTATCCTCTCGTATGTTTACTTGCGGTCGATCATGCATGCTGGTTTCGTTGATCAAAAGATCACGTAGAGATTCATTATATATCTATTTCTGTCAGGAGGTATTTCTTATAATTACATTACATTACTCACTTCGACGTATGTGGCCTTAATGGACCAAGCCTTATTGACAACCTGCTTGGGGGATCCTATTTGGGAATACCGAACAGGTGCTCGTAAGCCTGAACTTCCTCGGGCACCGGATGGTGGAGCCCCTAGGTGTTCGAATAGTGCATGCGCAGCGCGTGGAATAATGCCTGCAGGTGTGAGTTGAAAGACATTCTTATGGCAGCACAAAGTATCCAATACATACCATGTGAAGATGAATCTCCGGGACTTGCTGTTCCCATGGTGTACGACTTCCCGGCTCCGGATTGACCATATGCCAGTAAGGAGACGTTATAACCCTGAACAAATGCCGACACACTCTCCTGTAGATACTCCCAGACCCCATCCTGTTCAACTTTTTCGGAAAACACCCTGTCGAACACGAAGATCTTCTTGCCCTGTGGGCTATCAACTGCTAAGCTCGTTGGGCTCATGACTTGGACGGCACTCTTTTGGAATCTTTGTGGAATCAAGTCGTAACCGGGATCATTTGGCTGCAATGCTGGTCGAACGCGTATAGCTATTTTCTATATTAGCTTATGCTCCAACATAAGCGCTCCACGAGTAAAAGGCAAACCCACCAACTTTGACCGCCGTCTTGGAATCTTCATCAGACGCCCGACTACCACCAGGCCTGCTGCTCATACTCAGACGACTTGCACTCCTCGCCGGCCTGATCATAGCGCTCATTGGTCGCGGTGGTGTATGAGATGGTATTGGTGAGGTTGGTGGGGAAGCCATTGTGACGCTGGCTCAGCGTAGTGCTATGGTGCAGTACGAGAAAAGGAGTGTGGTTCCAACAACTTCGTCAAGGCTACAAATCAACGCCAGACGTAGAAAACAAAGGAGTGATTTTGACGAAGGGCGAGAGAGAGGGTAGTAAGTAAACGGAGTAATCTAGCTGTCGTGTATGAAATTAAATCGTGAGGATCGACTAGTTGGGGGAATTCAACCCAGCGGTTAATACTCCCTGGAAATGTAGTCCAGCGTTTGTAGCTGCAGAGTGGCCTCAGTCTCCCCCCGCGATTGACAGAACAGGACGCAGTTGTCCAAAGAATCTGGCAGGGTTGACGGTGCGTAAGGCCAGGTGCAGCAGAAGTAAAGGGTTGTTTGAGAGAGGAGGGGGTAGTGTGGTAAATAGGAGGTGGTGCTTCACCGAAGGGCAGCAGCTAATATATCCCAGAGTACTAAGCAGAATGTATGCATGGCATGTAAACAACAAGCAAAAGCTTTACAATTTTTTAGGGATAACACATGGGGGCGGCATGGGAACGAGGACCTCAGGCAATCTACACAGCTGCTCAGCGAGATGCAATGGCGAGATGAGAAGTATGGCTTCGTCTGTACCCTCGGATATGAAATGCAGGACCAAACCCATTGGTGCACAGCGATACCCATACCTCTAGAACTCACCGACCCAGCTGCACGATGTTGGGTTTTTTAGCAACAATAGCCCATAAGTAATATGATCCCTTCCGCTCTTTTGCCGAAAAACCTCCCCTGCCCAAAGCCGAAACTATTGAAAACATTTCCTTTATTGTTTTTATTTTTTTTCAGTTGACCAAGATTGAAGTGGTGCCCCTGCATTTGTTGCACTTTGCCTTGTTTGCTTGAGAATAGGATGATCCACTGTCTCTCTACGAACCAGACTAATCCATTTTGTAGAACTCGAGGTTCATCTAGGGCTTGTGAATACAGATCATGTAGAGCCAGAACCACTGGAGCAAACGGTATCAGTATCCATGTCAATCTCAAGAACCCCCCTGCACACCATTCATTGCACCCCGTTTGTTTAAAGTGGAAAGAAGACGAGTCTTACGAAATGAAATCAGAGCGCCTTACCGCTTTACCTGGATAATCGCATTATCACTAGAAATAGGTCCAACGCGTACAAACAACTGTTACGAGACTTCGTACAGTACTGTCACTCTTCCTCTCACACTTGATGGATGAGATGATGCGAATAGGTGTATGCAGATGTAGGTACCGTACCCTGGTTCGTTGGTCCGTATGTTCCGCATAGTCTGCAACAACCAAAAGGGGTCACAGACAAATGAGGGCAGGGTAGTCTCGTGCCGGGCAGGGGCATGGATGTGCCATTCCAGGACTTAAGCGCTATGCGTGTGGTCCGGACCTCTACTGTCGAGCAATATATGTGCAGTCAACAAGTTATCATTGTCTGCTTTGGGCTACATATAATAGGTATACCGTATATATATGTACTTGCCACGGGTTGAGCAATTTCCCTGAACTAGACTTCAGTCTGGTTGGCTCGTCACGACTACATATTTTCACTACTCCTCTATTTCAACAGCTCAATTTCAGAGTGGTTTTACGAACCTAAACATGAGAGTTATATCTACGAGTGCCAACAATTCCATAAGACTTAAACTCTGGATTTGCTATATATTTGCATCCCCGATCTGTATCCTCCGAGTAAAACACGACGTCGTGGGTTTTCCCGTTACCAACTTTCATAGTTATATCCTTCTGCCGCCTCTGGGATACTGGGTAGCGGAATTTGCCATATGGCATATGGTTTGCATGGCGATGTGTAGTGTACCAGTACCTTGGATCTGTCGGCATTGGGGGAGGGGGGAGCGAATGAAGAATTCGCCTAGATAGTCGTATTCCAAATGGGGCAGAGACCGGGAGAGGGCCGTCGACCCTGCAACTGCTACTGGGGAATACTATATTGGCTATAGCTATAGCCGCGTTTGTTTAATTTGGTCATCGAGATTAGCGTCGATGCTGAAAATATCTTGGGGTGACATAGTTGGGAATCAGTGTTCTGAGCTAGTCTAGTAGATGCGCGGGAAAGAGCCGCGATGAGCGAGTGGAGCTGTGTAAACATTCTCTCAATTCCGCTGGTTTAAATAATGACCTTGAATTCTATATAGACAACAGATCACCCCACCCACCACCTCCTCCAAGTACATCGGGTACTACTGCAATCAACTCTAGTCTGGTTGGCACAACACCCTCCACCGGAGATCAATTCGGGCATTATTTTTAGTCGCTACCAGTCTCTGATCTCTAGCTTATGCAGAGCGGTCCCTACGTCAATATGTAGAAGGCACAAAAACAATTGCTGCAACCGTGCTCTCATTTCTTAGTTCTTTATTATTATTTTTTTATTTTTTTTAAAGTACTCATTACTCCTATACGGTTCTTTGTAGTTGGATGTAGCGCGCACCACTAGTTTCACGATAGCCAATATAGTTTCGTTATGATTCAATTTATTAGGCGCTGCATTCTCTTCGCTTTCGTTATACCGATTAGTTTCACTATAGCCAGGGTACTTTACCTGGTTTTCACTATGTCGAGGTTCACTATAGCCAGGTTTGCGAAGATGCTGGTATCTCTGCATGCACGGTACTACAGTCCTTAGTTCTGGGCCGCTCGCGGCAGCACATGCAGCACAGCCGGGATAGTAGGTATCATGCAGGCAATTCATAATTACTGCATTTGGTATATAACGTACAGTACATAAATTAATAGAAATGTACCTATCTAGAGCTATATTAAATACATACAACTAGGATGTCCTCCGGGTCGATTGAGTCATCCTCCAGATTAATTGGGCTATTATCCAGGAGTCCAATTTGTGTCCGTTCAGCGAGGTTACCGCTGTCATGATCAGCTAACCTTCTGGTATGACAAAAGAATGAGCATTTCAACTCATTTATAAAGCATCAGCAGTAACGACTAGTACATATAGGACTTTTTGTATATACATAAGTTTGAAACTCGAGTTGTTGATGTCTATTAAAAAGTATTAGGTAAAGTGATTATAGATTGTGGAGTGGCTGGAGTATCTACAATTCATTTGTACAACCCCATAAGATTAAGGCTATAGTTTTGCAATAACTTTTGCATATACTTAACCAGTGATTGTCAGTTCTCACTGTAAAGCCTATTTTCTAAGTATAGAACTAGCTTTAGAACCAAGGGATTAAAAGTGGCTATATACTCAGCATTCTTCTCTTCATTCTAGTGATTATTTAGATCTTTATCACTAGAGGTATTTTTTTTTTTTTGAATTACCCTCTTGTTCAATTTCTATAGTTTTCCGCTCCTTAAATAGAAGGTATACCTGGTGTGGAAAGGGTCAATCAAAGACAATCCATTTAGTGAGACGAGATTGTACACCTTTGGACTTGAGGTATGCGAGGTTTTCTATGTTTTACCTCAATACTGCAAGAATGCCCAACCTCTGCCTTGAATTTTCCACCATAATCATATCGTAAAATGTTAGATAAGCTATAAAGCTGAATTCATATTGTCATTGCAGATGTAGCAGACTCCGACTAAAATATTAGTATCATATTACTTGTACGAATGAGTTTAACTTACCATTTTATCTTCTAATGGAACAACCACCACCATATGGTCTTTCATATGACAGATCCATTTATATTGTCCATCAGGCTCATGGAGCATATCAATTAAATCAACTTAAACTCGTTCAATGTGTCTATGTTTCTATAAATTCAAGTGCGTTATATACCAAATGCAATAATTAAATAAATTGCCCGCGAGGGGCATAGTAGGAATGCTGCCCGCGAGCGACCCAGAACATATATAGTCTTCTATATGAGAGCAGGCTATATAACTAGCAGGAGCTTACTTATATTAGTTAGGGTAGGCATTTCATCATTTATTGCAAACTCTAAACAAAGTGTGCCTAACATTGAGGGATTGTCCATAAGAGCACTCAACCGGTCGGGCGAGAAATGAAATGATCATCTGGAAATGGATCTTCGCCAAATATATGAATCAGGCAGTCCTTATATTGCCGGTATTGAAGAGGTGAAAAGGGCCTCACAAGCGTACAACGAAGTATATAGCAGAATTGGAAAGTGAAGGGTGAAGACGTAAAAAGTAAGACTCCAACGCAGGAATGCACAGAGGAAAAGAAAGAGGGATAACCCAGTACAAGAAAATAATTATAAGAAAATAAGACATTAATCGTCTCAAGTGGTGGAATTGAAATGAACAACCTCAGCGGACAGGTGCGTCAACTTTGAGCAAAAAAAAAACAGAGGCTCGTGATATCGACTAAGGGGGAAAAAATATGAGAACAAACGAAAGAATAAAAGAGGATAGCCAGAAACTAGAAATCTCCTCCGTTTATACATCACGATAAGCCAACCACGCCTCGACTCTCTTTGGCATCAATCAAGTTTTCTCTAAATAAATCATAACTATGCAGCACCGAACGCTGAGACACGAGCGCCTGCACGGTTGATAATGCCCTCTGTGTTTTTGCCAGTGACAGTGAGCTCGTCCCCGTGGCCTATACCAGAACATTGTCAGCAGGGCTTCGTGTAGTCTGACTTCTAGGTAACATACCATCATCCTCGTGCCCATGACCACTCAAAGCAATATCTGTGTCATCAACCTCGACAATTTTGGTTGGGACATCAAGATCGCCATATTGCATAGAGTTTCGGTCAGGAGATCGAGTGGAGATCATCGAGAGGGCCGTAGAGGATCGATGGATGAGGTCTGGAGTCGGAGGAATGGATACAACGCCTTCTCGAGGGCTTAACAGCACCTCATCTTGTGTATCTGTCTCGGTATCGGGATCTTCGATGACAGTCGTTCTCTTTGGCTCCCCGTCATCTTCGTGAGCAACAGTTCGCGCAAGCTGGAGATTATCGACGGCACGAGCGCATTGCTCTGAAATATTACGAATGATGTGGGCAATTGCATCAGTCTTATCACGAAGGTGGCGGTCCGCAACATCAGCAATGCTCATTTGGGAGTATCGCCGGGAAGACCGGGCGCTGTTGTTGAAAAAACGGCTTTCCATGTCCTCTGACACATCCTCTCCATCCATCGGTTTCCCTTCAATTGTACTTGCACGGGAAAGGTTGGTGCTGCGTGAAGGTGCACGTGACTGGACAGGGGTTTGCTTAGCCGTGGTCACTGTTTGTTCATCCTCGTCATCGTCGTACTCTTCGCCAATGTACTGAGAAATCTCAGGTGTGTCCCCCAAGGACTTTACAATATGCTCCATGTGATGAGCCTGACCTTCGATCAGACTGCGGAGATGCAGAACCACCCGCTGCGCTTCCTCCTTTTGCCTGAGAATGCTTTGATTATGCGCCTGTAAAGCAGTAATCTCCTTCTTATTCTTCTTCCTCTCCCTTTCGAGTTCCTCTGTCATCTCTCGTTGCATCATCAACGCCTCTAACGCTTCATCACGTTGCTTTTCGGTACCAGAAAGACGCATTGTAAGGCGAGCGCTATCATCCTTTTGCTGTTCGATCAGGGCGGTGAGTCGACGATTCTCTCTTTTATGGCTCTCAATCTTTGCCTTGAGCTCTTGGGCTTCCTTCGTGAGTTGCGAAGCAAAAGCTTGGAACTTCTCGAACTGTTGTTTCCAACTTTCAAGTTCCTCCACAAGAAAATTGTTGCGTTTATTAACTTTTGTGAGCTCCGTATCCATACGACCCTTCAGATTGATGAAGTCCTGCCACGCTTCTGTCGCATCTCTGGAGTATTGGTTCCTCTCCCGAACTATCTCATTTAGATGGCGCAGAGAGACTTTCGTCATGAGAGGCTTCTTCACTGCACCACCAAAAACGGCCTTGATTCCAGTGTTGCGACCCTATTTGATATATTAGAACTGCATCATTTTACATTGAGGGGTAGTATGTTACCATTTTTTCACACACATGATCCATTACTGCCATGACAGCATCTTGGTCCCACCACTCTGGGTCTTGCACACTCTCAACTTCCCCACGCATCACTATAATCTGCCCGGCTGGGACGAGTTTTCCACCACCATATGCGGATCTCAGGTGCTGGGGAACTCCGGTGGGTGGTACGTCCCCACTCAATGCCTGGGTCAATCGCTGAATCATCTTGTTTCTCTGCCCAGGCTTCAAAGCAGTGGGAGGACTAGAAGTGAGCACAAAATTACGGTCCAAGTCAACGACCAGAGCATCGCTGGGTGCAGTAAACAAGCTACGACATTCGGCGGTGATACCCAGAATATATGGGCCGGGTTCTTGCACAAGATCACGTGCATGACGTGCATGAACTACCGGGACATATAAACCGCTCCATTCATATACCCTTGTACAGAATCTGATGGTCTCTGCAGCCACGGTGAGCATAGCAGGGTAATGACTGACGAAAATAATCTGACGGGTTGGTGATAGAGCAGCTTCAATAACACCAGTGATGTTGGGAATGGAAAGGCAACAAAAAAGGGGCCACATAGAAAACTGCTCTTTGTTAGGTTTTTAATTTCTTTAATTTTTTTTTTAAGAAAAAAAAAAATAATCAGGAGGACTCACGTTTTGAAAGCCAGTGGGAGAAGAAGGAAATTGGTAGCAGAGAGCATAGTCTTTCATGTCAATTCGCACAAGGTCGTTAAGACGTGGTGCTGGGAAGCTCAGGATGCGAGAAACCTCTCTGTCCTCATGTGAGCAAGTACCATTTCCTGCAGGGCACATTTCCACTTACTCGGCGTGGAAGAGGTTCGTTGCCTTGTTCCAGTGGATCCACATTCCTCTCAAGTAGTCCCCTAGAAGATTAAATAATGGATATCGGGAAAGAAAGCTCAATGCATATGGGATCCAATACGTTTCGTCGGGGATATCATGATAATCAGCTTCGCTCCGCTTTCGAAGGTCCCTGATTGTATCAGCCCTTTTTTCATCTGCCCTGGACCATACCCTCAGTGCTATTCCATAGAGTGTATGTGATGAATCTTGTTGCAAAACAAAAGTATGATGAACACAGTGTGGTTGTGTTCTTCCTGTGCAAATCTCCACATCATGGGGAAAGCACGCCTGGAACAATTGATGTCAGAGAAATCGCCATCATCAGGTTTCAGTTACTTACCCGCATGGCAGCATGCAGCGCTCTCGCAATATCGTTATCCTGCTCGATCCTTGGACTGCTACCAAGGATTTCCGGCAACCAAAACTGATTGACAGCACCCTTCATATGTGTGATTTTGCCTTGTGGTGGAGGGGGCGCCTTCACCCACTGCGAGGGTTCGCGTCCAACACCACAGACCATATATGCGTGAGTCAGAGTTTTCGGTGTCCGTTGTGACATTTTGACATTGAGCGTCGCAGGGATTGGCTGGGTTATCCGACTGTGTAGAGACGATGTTCGACTTGGGATTGGTAGGGGGTTGTTGTCATTGGATTCTCCTCGCGTGACTGGCCTATCGCCAGTTTTCGGACGAATGAAGGAAGGATTGGGTGAAAGCGACATGATGAAGAATAGAAAAAAAAAAAAAAACTTCAATGGGTATCAGTGCAATCCTTTTGCTTTGCAACCTCCCTGCGGAACTCAAAATTCCTCTGGGAGAGAGTGGGCGACAAGACCGAGGAAACGTAAGGAGCGAAAGACAGTTAAGAAACCCAGAACAACCAAACTCGCGAATGCAACTCTGGATGTTGCTGGTGAAGTGCCAGAGACACACAAGGGGCGCAGGTATAAAGGAGAGACGGCGGTGAGTAGCAAAGGAAGAGGGAGAGGGAGGTAGCGGGAAGTGAAGGCTGCCCGACTGTGTATTTTAGTCCCAGTAACCAGTAGGCACGCACTGCTGGGAAGGCTATATTATTGATGCACGCTTTCTCCACTGACTGGTGAAGAGATGGCCTGTGCAAGTTTGATGCGACTCGCTTCAGCACTGCTCAAGCGGACATGGGTGATATTCCCACCCCTTGCCCCCAGGACCGAGAACGGGCATTCACAGCCATATCTCGATGGGTTTTCCAACAAAACGGCCGGGATCATGCTGCTTTCTCGTGTAGCGCAAGAGAGCGTTCCTGTTTGGGGAGCACCTCGAGCCCCTTTTTGCACGGTGCCCATTTTGCAAGCTGCAGGTCGAACAGCAACGTGCCGAAGCTGGGGGCGTGAGTTCATGCATGCAGTCATCCATCATCCTGTTTCGATCGTAATAGGGCTCTTTTGAGCATAACCCCACAGGAAAGCCAAATTCAAAATTAAAAAAAAGAAAATGTGACGTGTTTCATCTCTTGCTTGACTTCCCGAACAGCCAATAGCGGCCGGTTTCTGACCCGCCCCTGCCAGTTTAAAGAACACGAGGTTTCCCAAGGTGAAATGAAGGGATTCAGAGCCTAATTAACATGACTGTGAGACGAAGAGCAAGCAACTTGGGTCTGTGTGGGCAGTTGGCCAAGTGGGGACGATATATAATCAGCAGGATACTCGCTTCGTAGACTGGGGGAGGCCGGATAGTGGGCGTGGTGAGGAGGAAGGGGTATTTCTGCTTTTCTTTGGCTCGGGAGTCCGTGGGTGTACCGTGTCTTTTAAGATGAGGGGAACAGGGACCGTCTCATTAGCCTTAGGCTCCACAGTATAGACTTCAAAAAAAAAAAAAAAAAAAGGCTTCGTACAAATATTCCCATACCTAGGTGTGGACAGAACCCACCGTTGCCTTGTACTGTAAATACACCACCAATACGGTGAGGTACCGTTATGATGGCAGTGAGCAAAAGGCAATCGCCCGCTGCACATGCCCAGGCTGTCATTTGCGTGGGTACCCGCACCACATGAGACTAACGGTAACCGCAACACATGTTCATGTACATACTCCGTCTGTAACTATAGCAAGACTATAGCCTACCCTAGTCTGCTCTCTCACGCCACCAGGTCCCCAACCACAGCTTCGGAACTAGGTAGAACCCAGAATAATGATGCAAGATAAGCTTGGTTATGTGCCCTTCCCCCCGCAGCAGTGGCTAGTCTGAGTCTGAAACGACAGCCAGGAAACCTGCAGTCGGTACCGAGCTTTTCTCCCGACGGGCAGACTAGGGGATCTGGCTAGTCTCGAAGTGTTATATATAGTGTATACCTAAGTGTTATATCTATATGATATATATGTATGATATGACATGCTTATGCAAGTATGTACTGTGGAGTAGATACTAAGTTTATAAGGCACAGGTACATAACAGTTAGTGCAAGCCAGACTACAAGCCAGACTACAAGCCAGACTAACTACATACAGTACGTACAGTAGGTAGGCAGGCTAGTCTGGTTGGCACAAAGGAGGGTGTTGTGCCAACCAGACTAAGGCAGGCACTTTCAAGAGTACTACTGTAACTACTGAGGCACGAGACTATACTGAGGTTGTGCCAACCAGACTACTTACTGAGGTAACCTAAGATGGTGCCAACAGACTGCTGATAAGTTGGATGTAGCTCAGCCTGGCGAGGCGAATAGAACAATAGGAGGTATATACCACCAGTACTAGTTCCGGTAAACTATCAACCAGACTAAACTATTGATACATACGTCCAGTATCGCCAAGGTAAGTAGTAGGTAAGTTCATAGCTTATATATAGCCTTGAGACAGCCGTTTCTCTCAGTCTGGTCTACTCAGGGGCCAGTGGTTATTAGTAGTAGATTTTATAGCTATCTAACATATCCCCGAGATTTAATGTTATGCATAGTCTGGTTAGGTTTTGCAGCATCCCTTTGGGCTGGTGAAACAGAGCTGGTCATGATGCCGTGCTCTTGTTCCTTGATAGGAATCTAATGCTTGAGTTAGTAGGCACGAGACCACTTACTCTTGAACTATTTTGACCGCCAGAAGCACCATGCAGACCACAACATGCTCCTTTCATTATATATGCTATTCACGATATAGCCTCTCATAAACATGTTGATTAAAAGTAAGTACATGTAGGTATAAGACTAGCAAGGCTGCCCGCGGCCAATATGTTTCCATTTTTAACGCTAGGCCGCTGTTTTGGACGGTGAAGTGTTGAATCCATGGTCAGCATAACTACTTCATGAATTACGAGTATACATCCTTCCTTCATCCTTGAGAGATGCTCCGAGGGTAGGGGTTCATATTAGGTCTTCATCACTTATGTTCTTATTTGATAAGAAAAATATCTCCAGATGACTGGCTGACTTGCGTAAGATCCTCATGATGCCTTACCCTGAAACTCGAACTGCAGTTTTTTTTACAGAACTGGGAGACCGCACCTGACTTGACCAGCGTTCGTTGGGTTTCGCCCTTTTATCTATGGACAATTACTGAGGCACTGATGAAGGTTCTATATACAGTGCACTTGTATGTCCTCGCACTGTGAAACCAGACCACAGTTACATAACCAGACTAGACCACATTTTATACGCACTGTGAAGTAAATCTTTCATAGCTGACCACATAGTGCGCCTACCCCCACAAGAAGCTCCATGTCACACTTCTGAAGAACACGAAAAGTTGTTTCATTCTTCTTGGTTGTCGACCCCTCCGCTCCGATCCGAGGCTACTAATACTGCGCACGGCAGAAGCGCAGTGCATTTACCCCACAACTCCACCATCTTACGATATTACGATAGGCAGTTCGGGCGCACCATTTTTCCCCACATAAATCGACCTTGCAGGCGTGTTTGGAGGGGGAAGTGGCATGGAAACTTCAGGCACAGCGTCAACGAAGCAAGCATATACGTATACGGAGACTGAGCGCGACCATTCAACAGATGGATCCTCGCATCACATCCCCGGATCCAACCTGAATTCATTTGGTATATCGAATGCTACCACATCCTTTCAATCTAGCGAACCCGAGGAACGCCTATCGCTATGCACTGGGTTGGGGACTAACGTTGAAGAACGGATGACATCCTCAAGCTCATCAAGCTGTAGCCCATTGACAAGTCGGAAGTCACTTGAGTCGAGTCCCCTGCCGCTTTCCTTGGAAACCGAACAGCTTCCATTCTCCTCTCTACAATCACCGCTTATGAAGTCATTGGTTTCTCCCACGGCTGATAGGCTCACTACTGACTCTCAAAGACCCGCACTTTTTGACGATCATGTAGCCTCTTCTTATGTGCCAGGGAGCCTACATCTGGTCCCGGACAGCACCATAGAAAGGCTTGTTGAGCGCCTTGGAGCTATTCCGCTCATACGCCAGCTGGCTGAGGACCTAGCGCATCGGGACCGAGAGCTGGTTCTTTTCAGGCTTAAGGCTGATGAACGAGAGCGCACACTGAAAAAGATGTTGGTAGAGGTGGAGGTGTCCAATGCCGATATCGAAAAACGACTGGCCTCCTGTCTCAGTAAGCAGTCGCATCCAGAGAGCGTTTCTGATAGGAATGGTGACGAGGAAAGTTATACCGAGAGCATAAATGACTTGATGCAACAAGCTCTAGATGAGGAAGATGCCTTCAGCATGGCTCATAGCGCTTCGCCATGGAGTTATGATGCAGATGACGGTGATGATAGCAATCTTGTCACCCCGAAGGCCACTCTGCGGGTTCAGGGGAAAGCCATACAAACAGACACTGAGTCAATTAGATCCACGTCTAGTCACAAGTCCCGTGGGTGGAAAGAATACCTTTGGGGCACGAAGGTGGATATAACGAATACTGGTAATGAAGGTCGAAGGGCTTCCGTCAGTAGCACTACAAGTAGGAGGAAAATTGTCCCCTATGAGCAGCTTAGCACTCCAAGCAGAGTGAACACTACTCCAACCCTACGTAGTGCCTCACGTTCATCTACTTATTCTACAGAAGTTACCCCACGCGAGGATCCTTCCAGGACATCGGGCAGCAAAGCAGCAATAACCTTTTCAAGCCTGGCATTTCATCGGAACAATTACAATGATGAATTCTGCCGTAATTCACAGTTCAAGGCTGTGGCCATGGCTTCAGAGTCAACATCTGAATCTTCATCACCAACGCTAATTCGCAAATTGGCATCGGACAAGACTGCTTCCCTTGCACTGAAGTTAGTGGCCGATGCTAGGTCGCTTCGTGGCTATATCCCCCAATCTACCTCAATATTTCCTGTGAACACACGCGCATTGAAGACGAGACAATCTTCCAAGTTTGCAGCGGAGAACTACTTGATACATGATCCAGGTTCAAGTAGTGCAAGAGATGACCTTCAGCGTATTATCACCCGGAATAGTGCATTACACAATAGCTCAAAGAGAAAGCGTACAACTTCAATATCCTCTGCCAATAGCACTAGGGCGGGGGTGCTTGCAAATGGAAAGCCGTCCGCCGCCACAAAGGACCGTATATCTGGGGTGATGCTGCTACCGCACGGCGCTCCACCACCAGATGCTAGCGGTCCTGTGGAAATGGACACGATCGTCCCGCATGCTGTGCAGCCACCTACGCTGTTACTGTCATGGAACGAGCACTACCCAGCAGATTATTTGACCGACAGGTTCGGATTTATTTATGATAAAAAGCATAGGTCAGACAGGTCAGACTCCCTTAAGTCTAGAGCAACAGTGGAGAGCAACACAGAAAGCCCTACTGGACCAGATGCGAAGACATTTGTTAGAAAGTCAGCCCAGAAGGACGACGGGGATCAATCCGAACTTCCAGCCAGCCAGGTTTCAAGTTCCGGAGTGGCACTCCCATATTTGGAACATGTCCCAGCGGGATCTTTTAGACCCACCCAAAGAAGCTCAAATTCCATTATAGAGCGTATGACACGGCCTTCAGCAACTGTCCTTGCGTCGGCACAGAGTAGTATGTTATCAGAAGTCCCACTGGCACTTAGAACCCAGTTTGGTGTTACAACAGCGGAGGAAAACACCGTGAAAGTTTTACTTAGGCAACTGAGTGACATGCATGATACTCTACAGAGAGATAGAAGCATCAAGTGGAATGAATTCCTGAAGAAAGTGAGAGAAGAGCGCAGGCGTGGGGAGGTTGAAGAGAATGGAATGCCTGAAGTCCTCATGGCGGATGGTGAGTTGATTGGGGTTTCTACCCTAGGAAACTCTGGCAAAGGTGGGAAACAAAAATGGAAGGAGTTTAGAAGGCTCGTCATAGGGGGAATACCTGTATCCTATCGCTGGAAGGTAATTGTGAACTATTCTCCGTACAGCAATCGTTAGAGTAAGGCTAAACATGTTGTCTTTAGGTATGGGCAGAATGTAGTGGAGCAGGTGCGCTGCGGGTACCTGGTTACTATGATGAGCTTCTCCAGGCTGGTGATGATGACCCTCACATAATGTCCCAAATATCAATGGATATCAATCGAACATTGACAAATAATATTTTCTTCCGTAAAGGGCCTGGAGTACATAAGTTGAAACAGGTCCTTATTGCGTACTCTAGGCGAAACCCAGGAGTTGGCTATTGTCAAGGGATGAATATGATAACAGCTTCGTTACTCCTTATTATGCCGACTGAAGAGGATGCATTCTGGGTCCTCGTCAGCATAGTAGAGAATATTCTGCCGAAAACTTACTTTGAACCAAGCCTTTTAGCTTCCAGGGCAGACCAAATAGTGGGCATTCAAGCTATTCATATGTGTCATGTGGCTGCTGACAATAGGCTAGGTTCTCAAGGAATATGTGAAGGGGGTTTTACCTTTATTGGATGATCACCTACAGAAACTTGGAGTAGAGCTTGAGGCGCTAACATTCCAATGGTTTCTGAGCATTTTCACGGATTGTCTAGCTGGAGAGGTATGTACCTGGAGCTCCCGCAGATTTTCGACTCTGGTGACTAACGTAGTTCAAAAGGCACTATTCAGAGTATGGGATGTATTGCTCTGCGTCGACGGCAGCACATTTCTCTTTCAAACTGCGCTGGCTCTCTTACGGTTGAACGAAAACTCTTTACTAGAATGCGATACAGCAGCAGCAGTTTACTCTTATCTCAATTCAAATATGACTCATCAAGGAATCAGTATCGATGGCCTTATCCAGGGCGGTGATGCGCTCAAAAACCAGGTAAAGAGGGAGGATGTCGAAAAAAAGCGAGAATTGGCAATAAAGCAAGAGTTGGCTCTCTCTGCTAGGGAGGAAGTGGCTTCAAGCTATGCCGGCAGCATCGAGCATAGCGATAGCAACGAAGGAGCTGCGGAAGGGTCGGAGACACGATCAGAGCCGAGGGATGTTTATGATGTTGACGCAAGGAATGAGCGCGCTGTGGAGATGGAAATGGTGGAATCCGTGGTGCTACATAGACCTTCTCTGGGTACACTCCAGGCTTCTGCACAGGAAGAAGTAAGAAATTCTACACCCTCGCCACCTTCGGCTCCTTGGGTTTTAGAATTTAATCTCATGAATATATGACTTATTACGAACTTATGAGGTGGAAAAGGAATAATTATCAGGTATACAAATACGCTATTTCTTCTGTAAATGGGCGTTAGTTCGTGGCTTATACACGTCAATTCTCAGTTTGTTACTCTTTCTACGAATCCTGCATTTGTCATGGCATGACATTTATCACGGCTCTGGTTTGATCTTCAATTGTTTTTTGGGGGAGTTGCAAACTTACATCTTCAGAAGAAGATATCCAGCCAGCCCTGTAAAAGGCGTCTGTGGTTCCGTTTTTGGGGACATATATAGGTACAGCATCTTGGTTGGTATTTAGACGTGCCGGTAGTGTCACAAACTGCGTAACGATCGTAAAGTTTGACATGGGATTTAGCTCTTACATACAGTATTCCAATATACAATTATAGATAGCCAATATAAATCTTGACTAGTACTAAGTACATCAGCAAAAAAATTTGTACGTTATAACGCTCCACCTAGCATTACAAAGTCATTTGTCTTATAGGTCTACTTCCCTTGTCATATTTCCTCATTCCCAACGTTTAGTTGCACGTTCACTAACAAGTCTACATTGTGCTTTTATTTTATTTTATTTTTTATTTTTAAAATAAACACATCTAGTACATTGTGCTATGCACTACGGATACTATTGCACAACCACTGGTGGAATATTAAATAATTAGCTCCTAGACTTACCTATAACCAAGTCTACTATCACCGACAGAATCGCCATCATGAACCAGACTATATCAATCTCATGTTTATAGTTACCGCATACAGCTATTTCCTTAGTGCAAACACCTGGAGGAGCTCAAGCGAGTTGATTCTTAGACGGCGCAAGCTGGTTTCTAAGACAGCGGGAACTGGTTTTAAAAAGTGGGAACTGGATCCGACATTAAGGGGCTGGCGGATACCCTTCAAAAGTGTGACCGCCTGGGACTTGGAGTTTTTTTCTGTTATTCCTTCACAAGTGCACGCTGATTTGTAGCCATATTTGCACGTGGATATCAGAGCTGATTTATATGTTTGGTGAATTCTTGCGGATATTGAGACTGACTTGCTCGCGAATATCTACGTCGATTTTCATGCTGATTTCTAGGCACGCAGTCGATTATCTAGGTCGATTTGCACGTGGATTCCAGGCTGATTAACATGCAAATATCTAGGTCGAGACTGATTTGCTCAGTAATTTTGGGGCACCGTGATTAGTCTGGTTGCATAACACCCTCCGTAGGGTGCTATGGAACCAGACTACACCGTTGATAGTTGTGTATTTAGCTAGTTTTAGATTATATCGTAAGAATAAAATAACAATTTTGGAAATGCATAAAATGCAAGTGCAATAGAAAAGCAAGCGTGGTGGAGGAGCTATTCTGACTTCTGAAGGTCACAGGTAATGAGCCCGCAATCACAATGTTGAGTTTTTCAATAGCTGGGTAAAGAGGCACACATTGGGTAGGTATGGGACATATGACGTTCGATTGCGTATTGGAAAAGTGCGAGACAAGAAAATTGTAATTACCGGCGTTGCGTGAAGTGCATATTGTAGGAATGAGATCCAGAGATCCAGTTGCATCGCGGTGTTTTGAAAATTGGCATGCCGCAAGCAAAAATTTTTTCTGATGCGGCAGTAGAGATGGAGGCGGAGATTGAGAAGAAGAAGAGGATATTGTAAAGGCAGACAGGTTAGATATGTATGAAAAACTTGTCTGGGTATGAGGATAAGGATGAGGCCTCGGTATTGGTATCTCCAGCTACCAAAAAAAAGGCTGCACCACGTCGGGCAGCAAAGGCTAGAAAGAAACCCCAAACACTCCCGCAGAATACACCACCTAGCGACAATAGCTTAGCAAAGGCAATTGTGATTCATGGGGTCTTCTGCCAGAGGCCCATGGCAGATATCATAGAGGATGAGGTTGTGAGAAGGGTTATGGGAGCACATTGGCTCTTGGGAGATAACCGGAGATTTGGCAAAGCCACCAGTTCCATTCTGTGTTCTTTGACAGGAAGTTAGACGTTGGGAGCCACCTGAACCAATTGAGGCTTATGACTTCAACAGAGGAAGGAAGAGGGTGGAGCTGTGCAGCGACCGGTAATGGATTTCTTAGTGATGGCTTATCATGATTCTTTTACCGTGTTTGATATTTCGCATCCCCATACAGCTTTATTAGTCTAGTTGCACTACCCGTCCAGAGCAGCTTTATATAGGTGGCGGGTCTTTTACAGTTTGATTTGAGTTGAGCGAGTTGATTCTTGCCCGTTGTTCCGTGGGCGTACCGAGTTTTTAAATATAAGGGAATGGAGTCTCGTAGCCTTAGGCTATGGATTCTATACCAAAAAAAAAGAAATCTTTCTCTTTATTTCTCATTCTTTTAGACTACATAGTACCTAGCCTGCGATGAAACACAAGTTAGAATTGAAGATAATCCTACCACGCAATTCGCAATTCGTCGGCATCTATATATCTAATTTGTTGCTTCTTCATATCGCCAAACCAGCTAGAATGAACTACATCTGCGTACATATGTTTCATCGGGTAATGCTACTCTCCAGAGGGCGGTTACATCCAACATCGGGGTTCAATCCATGCGCTGCATGAGGGTTGTATAGAAAGGGGAAGCAGAGACGAAAAACCTATCCTCGATGCCCAGATCCATAAACCCCTTTCAACCAATATAAACAACCACGCAAAGAGATACCTTAAAGGCAGGACATAGAACGAAACACCGTGCAATAACAGACATTAAGCGCAAGAGGAGAATCCATGCTAACAAACGTACAATTCATTGCTTCGATTTCATCTCAACCACATCGTACTCATCCATTATCAAATGCTGTTGGTGATCGTGATCTCCATCGTGATGTAGCGTGACTTTGCGATAGCAGGCCAATTAGCTGGTCGGGGCAATACTGTCTAGTTTATAATAATAACATACCAGAATTAAAGTCCTCAAACGGATCCACCGCCTTTTCCCCTGGCGTTTCCATATCGCTCCCCATTGGCAACCCCCTAACTTTTGCGGCCCCAATATCAACGCTTTCGCTTTCCTTCATATTTTTAAAATTAATAGGGTCTATGCCTTTCCCTTGGCTTGGGATCATTGGCGGCCGCATATGGCGAAGAAGAGCCCACTGCGTTGTCTTGAAGAAAGGGTGGGATTTGACGTCAGATGCACCAGCCCTTGATCCCAACCGTCTGTTCTCATCCTTTACGAGAAGTTTTCGTATTAAAGATTTACACAAGCTTTCGTTTGCTATTAGACTCACGACTAGGCTCTGGATAGAACATTTTGAGATGGCAATACTCACTTTGATATCTGGGGTGCGCCAGCGTGCTCAGGGAATCCAACATCATCCCTGAGGATATTGGCAAAGGTGCTGTTCCTATTCTTGCCCTTGAAAGGCGTAGTGCCATAGAGCATCTCATATATCAGGATGCCCAATGTCCACCAATCTACGGCACTCGTGTGCCCGCAGCCTTTGATGACTTCCGGTGCAATATACTCCTCTGTTCCAACGAATGAATTCGTACGGAAATTTGCGATACATGATTTTGTATCGATGGTTGGAAGCGAATGCTGTGAAGCGCCTCCTCTAGAAACGATCATGGTTGGTGCTCCACCAGGATCTGATTGTTTGGACAAATCAAAGTCTGATAACATGATATGTCCAGACTGGTGGAGTAGGATATCTGTGGTGTATTAGCTATGGAAACAAAAGGAAAAAAAAAAGATCAAAAGGCTTACTTTCTGGCTTGAGATCTCTATATATGAAACCCATCAAATGAAGATATTCCAACGCTGCAGTGACTTCACCAGCGTAGAATCGAGCATCGTCTTCAGGTATACACTTTCCGGGCCGAGTTTGTAGAGCTGCAACAATCAGCTCAATCCAACGCACGGTTGGGATGGGTATATGGAGCCGAGTAAAGGGCAAGGATCAAGTTCTTACCTCTGAAGAATTCGCCACCACTACAATACTCCATGCAGAGGTACAAATGATCCTCCGACTGGAATGAATGATAAAGTGTGACAATGAAGGGATGGTTGCTAGTTGCAAGAATTTCTTGTTCTGCTAACGCTCTCTTGATCTTATTCCTCTTGATCATCTCCTTCTTGCTTAAGACTGCACTATTCATTAGCTGATGGTTCTAGGTTGTGAAGCAAGTAGTTTACCTTTCATAGCGTACAGCCTGTTCGATTTCTTCTCTCTGACCAAATATACCTTACCAACATCACCCTTCCCCAATAATTTGATCTTATCAAAGCTCTGTGGCCCAACTTCAACATTTCTGACCTTAATAGAATTTGAACTATATGTCCGCTTGAAGCCTTGCTTCAAGTTCTCGGTCCTCGGGTCCTTCACTGTGGGTACAAGAAGACTAGACTTCCCAATCGGCGGTGAATGAGATCCACTTACTGGAGTGGACGTCGGTAGTGAATTGTGTTGATTCTTCAATGGATCCGCTGTGCCAGGTCGATCCTTCGAATTCGACGAAAATAAGCCTTGAGCATTCGGTGCGGAAGCGACCCTCCTCAACTTCCTTTGCAATTCCTCCTTCCCCGCAGTGTCATCCCCATTCGGAGCTAATATCGTAGGGACAAACTTCGGAGTATCGGGAGGGGAGGGTGGCCGACTGGCATCGTTATGATGTCTCAAAGCAGGCTGGCCTTGGTGGGCGAAATAAGGATTGGCATTGGCCGTAGGGCTCCCATCGTGATCTAACTGACTTGCCGAGGATGTCGACCTACCACGGAGGAATCGCGATTGTCGAAAGGGGTGTAGTCCACCTCCCCCACTACCAACTCCGTTGCTGCTTCCACCGGTACCCTGACCACTGTCATTAGAATTACTGTTTATCCTAAAAAAATTCTTGATCCGTTGCGGAAAATGCGACGATCTCCCATTGTTAGGTGGTGAACTTGGTGCCTTCCTATCACTCTGTGTCGCCGAGCCTGATGATGAGCCGAATAGCTGTGTCATAAGGGCCGTGCGAGATTTCTTCTAAGAGGTCACTCCAATGATGATGACAGCGTCAGGTGTTCACCCAAACGCAGGTAACAAACGTAGGTAATGGATGCTGAATAAATGTCAGTAATTCTGCGTGTTGCAGGTTTAAGAATGGTGGCCACTCGTTTGCTTTCTAGGGACAGAGTCAATGAAGATGGTAGTTCTGAGTGTAAGCAAACAACTATTGCACGATGACAATATTGGAAGGTTCGAGGATCAAGTCCATAGAGGTTTCCAGTGCGGGATGTTTTGATTTCGCTCCAGTTGAGAAACTATATTATCTGGTGGAGAATTTTGTGTTTTGTTCCAATTTTTGTTACACTCTGTCACCGCTCCGGATATTGGTCGATCGAACTATGGGTATGGGGCAAAGGCGGAGTGGGTCCCTGAGGCGTGTCGTTGGGGAATCACACCAGGTACGGTCGTACAGATGAAGTTGAAGTTGATAGAGGTTTAGTTTTGTATATAGAAACACTCTCGGTATATTCGGGGGGGGCCGAATGACTGGGGTATGAAGCTTTTGGTTGAATTCGGTGTAGTAGCGGGAGGAAGTGGAGACACATAAGACATAACCGAAGTCGGAGCTGTTCTACACATTACGATCGTTATATTGCTGACTGACCAGGGCAAATTGCAGCTTCGAATCAGAGGTTTGTTTTTGCATCCAGCTGTCGTGATCACGTGCTATGGCAACCCCCCATGGTACACTCTTCATCTACGCTTTCGTGGATACGTAAAATACTCTTGCGCTGGTAGTAGAATGGAGATCCAATCAAGTTTATATTAATGTGAATCTTATTGAATAGAGGAAGGAAATTGCAATTGTTGCAAGCACTATTCTGTCTTGAATTTGAACTAGGTACCGCAAAAACTCAGAAGTAAGACCCCCGGTCAAACTAATGTAGCTGAAGTTGAGCTGCAGTAGAGTGTCTAAGACGTCAACTAACCATATTCCCTAGAAGTTAAAAAAACAAAAGAATAATACCTTTATAAAGTATTTGTCAGATTTACTTTATATATAGAGGTGCAGCATAAAAGTCTTTTTCTCCTTCCTATTTGGGAAAGGGACTTGGTATATATAAACTGAGAATATATACTAATATTATATGAAAAATTATTTTTATTTTCATATTATATTTTCAAAAAAAGACCAAAGATAAAATCTTTTTTTCAAATTATATATATATATATTTATATATCTTTATTTGAAATATATATATTTTTATATGTTTATATTAATCGAATACGTAATGTCTCATGATCAGAAGCGTACGATGAAATACCATAAGTATACGTTCATAATAATCGTTGTTGATATTATAAGATAATATCTATTATTATTTCGATAATTATACTCCATACATCAATACATAATATATAAACAACAATGAGTATATTATGAAATTTATCAAATAATTCCATAATTGGGATGAATTCTATACTTTTTATAATATGATATTCCTCATGTATCAA
>ML121622.1:119868-132500 GCA_003788615.2 Terfezia boudieri ATCC MYA-4762
GTTCTGGTCCGTTCCGGGATTCCAGTCCATACCGGTATGGACCGGGCCGTTCCAGGATTGCCCAGTCCATACCGGTATGGCCCCCCATACCGGTATGGACTGGGCCGTTGCGAGATTGCCGGGCCGTTCCGGGATGGCATATATCTACACTCTACGAAGGCAAATTGAGTGGAAACCGGGTCTATCATATTTTATACATAACAAAAGCTCAAACTCCACTACGAGTAATTTCATGATACCTCTCGTTCATAGTACTATAGGTCTTGTTCTTTTCTGCATGCAGCAAAGTATCACGAACATCTTGCTCCAAAGCCACTTGTTTCCCATCATTACTTTCCTTCCATCGCAGTTATTTGGGTCTCGCAGGTATGCTTTAATTCTGCGATACCTAGGTAGTTCTTGTTAGTCACCATGTACCTGAATTGGATATTAAGGAATTACTTCTCAAAGGTCACCTGGGAATAATTGCGCTTCGAGATCGAGTGAAACCTAGGGGGTGAAACTGATCCAAATCAATAGCACCATTATCTTCTGACCAACTGACATTATGGTAAGGGCGGGAATGTCGTGGTATGTTGGTAATTCCGCGGTGTGCTCTGGTAATGTCAGTGTGCACTAGTCTGGTTGGCACAGTGTGCACAATATGTTACGTTGAACAAGTGTGTTGCGTTGAAGAAAATTCTCACGAACTAAAGGTTTCAATTCCGTAACGGACCAGAACATTTCTCTACATAATAACTTTCATTTCGGGTATACCTCTACTGAGTATTTTTTTGGATAGGTCGCCTATGTTATCTCCGATGTTCTTTGACCAAATGTTGCTACAAAATAACCTTCATATCGGATATGTCCCTATTTAGTAATTTTAATGTCGCTGTGGCCGCTGTGGCCGCTGTGGTGTTGTGGTAAATCCTTGTTGCTATCCGTGACATTGAACAATTTAATGTTGCGACACCCAGCCATACCGTAACGGCCTGGTCCGTTGCGATATCCAGTCCATACCGGTATAGACCGGGCCATACCGGTATGGACCGGATCCCGGAACGGACCAGAACATATGTAGCACTCTTATAGGAGGATGTAAGGCCGAAAGCATGGATTTCTCCATATTATAGCGCGAAAGCATGGATTTCTCGCATATATATGTATAAGGCGCGAAAGCATGGATTTCTCGCATATATATGTATAAGGCGCGAAAGCATGGATTTCTCGCATATATATTATACATATAAGCCGCGAAAGCATGGATTTCTCGCATAGATATGTATAAGGCGCGAAAGCATGGATTTCTCGAATATATATGTATGAGCCGCGAAAGCATGGATTTCTCGCATATATATACATAAGGCGGGAATGTATGAATGTATATGTAGCCAAGGCCGATTGCCAAGACCGAAGATATAAAGCAATGGCGTCTGGTGGCGTCAGGATTGGGTTACAACCTAATAGGGCGTCAGGATGCTTTTGCGCCCTCCGTAGCAGGCTGGATCGTCCGACGTAAGTGTGGACCCTAATGTCGTCGGGATGCTTTTGCGCCCTCCGGAGTGCGCTAGCGGCGTCTGGATTATGTTGCGAGTGCGGGGGGCGTCCGGACGCACAGGACGCATAGGACGTACCAGATTTTGCTCTGGCGTCCGGACGCCAATTTTTTCTTGCTGATGCAGGTCTGACTGCACTACCTACCTGCACCTAGCTCTAATTGCACTACCTATGCGCTTACAGCTCTGGCCTGTAATACTCCACTGGGGCGAATTTCCCAATATTGCCTCTGAATTTCAGACCTTTGGCTTCCTGCCCTGCTCCTTTGTTTATTTATGAGGCTTGCTATGTAGTGCAATCAAGGGTTTAGTATGGTACCAAATGTCTATCATATTTCGAAATATTCATGTATATAAAAGCTTATCTTATCCTAATCTTTAAACTGCAGTGGACCTAGTAGACCAACTTGCCTTTCTTCGAATCCACCTGGGTTCTGGATGGCTCTTCATAGCAATAGAGCTGTATAAGAAAGAGCACTGAGTATTTTTTTTTAAAAAAATTACCCTGATCTTGTGTGTAATTTAAGATGTGTATATTATATGCCAACCGTATAGTAGGGAAATTAGTGTCTTGGTCTGGTTGTACTAACTAGACTAGTCTACTCTGCGTATGCAGCTGCCGGAACTAGCAATATATTACCTAGCTAAGGGTACGCTATACCTGTATAGGTAATAACTATATCTAGTAGAATGTTAGTACTGATTGGAACTATGATATATATTAAGAATTCATAAATTTGCTGTAGGTATATAGTATATTATGAGAATCTTACTTGGGCCTGAAATATAGGCACGGAATTCATGTATATATGAGTTCACATTCAGGTTGTTCATATTGATGTACCGAATTCCTATAATATATACACTAGTTCTAAATGCATATTATAGCTACCAATATTATCAGCAAAAATTTTCTTATGTTACAACACTTCACCTGGCATTGCAACGTAATTTTGTCTTATGTATGTTACCTGCGTTACCAATACCAACTAGTTCTCATTCCTCTTTTTAGCGTCGGCAACCCATTGCATTCATTTTCTCCCAACTCACATCAAATTTCCTCTTGAAATACTAGATTCTTGTTGCCAATGCACACCCCTTCTGTCTGCTTATGATATTGTACCTGCCATTCACCAAGTACTCATGCCTGTCTGGCTGGTCGCATACATATTGTGTTCTATTTTACATATTCTATTCTCTAGCCAAATCTATATACAAATATCTACTCTAGCCATCATTTATCTCATTCCATATATTGTAATCTACTCTATTATTTACTATCCACTTCCATTCTGGCTCCACTGGTATCAAATGTGTAGCTCCCTCAATTGAACGCAACCATATAATCATCTGCCCTCTGCCTCATTTAAATTCCTGGATGTAGGATATCCCTTCTAGGCCATGTGGTTTTGGATTCCCTACCTAGTCTAGCAGCATATTATGTACCAATTTATACCACTCATTGTTAGTTCCCTACACTATAAATAATGCATTGAAAAACCCTACCATTCGACTATTATAACCCTTCATAGTTTCTGTAACGGATACTGGCCGTAGTCTTATAGACTCAATACATACCCAAACTGCATCATTCCGTACCTCCTTTCTACACCAACTTCTCCTACCTGTTGTATGTACATGCTGCAGTTGATAACAGGTATTGTTATCTATATCTTGATCTGGTACTGGAATTTCAACTGTATTGTACGCTTGTACCTCCACATTCAACAAAATCCTCTTTGCGTCCGATGGTAGGTAATCTACTATTACACATATATTGACTTCAAAAAACTGACGTAAATACTTCCCAATCTCTAGAATCAAGAACTCATCCGCCATACTTAATAGATTCTTCATTATCTTGATGCAATGCTTGCCTTGTAGTGTCATAAAAATTTGCTTTTGACCTTCTACAATTAGCTCCATGCCTCTTCGTTTCGGACGTACGACGTCTTTTAACCTCCTATGAATTGCTGCACTCTCCTCTGCCCATGCGGCCATTTCTAATTCCCTCACGACAAAGTTATGATATCAGCTATAACCCTTGATTACTTGTGGGATACTGTCAATGTGATTACTCCGACGGTATATGTCCTTCAATTTCTTATATGAAGTTTCGCAAATCTGGGTTGAAAATTGGGGCAAGGTGCCGTAGTGGGAGATTTGGTCAGCCCAGTACATCATTAGATAGATTTTTGGAAAATTAAAGTGTGAATCCTCTACCAGAACCTGATTCACTAAGTATGCATATTCTTCACTATCTTCTGCTGCATGATGAGCCTTTTATACCACTGTATGACTGTTTGCATCCAGCTCGAGTTTGTGACTCTGATTTTGTTCAGTTAGTTGTTTGGACACCTCATCCGCTCTGGCCTTTGCTGCTTTGCTACCTCGATATTGTAAAAAAACATCCTTCATAGAATGGAAACATTTCAAATATTCCCACATATATCTTATAGTGCTGTCGGTATGACTTCAATATCTGGAGAGAAGTGTAAAATCAGTTAAGTACTGCACACAAGTGATTGCTTTCTTGAAATCTCACTCTTGGGCACCTGTGGGACGCGGTGTGTCCATCTTGTGGCATAGAGAAGCTGTGAAAACCCACAAGATTACTCTTAGAATTGATCGCATTTCCTTACCAGAGAGTTGACTCAAAAGCCTATACAATCTTCACGGAATATGATTGCCAGAGTAAGGAGGTAGCAAACTCTAGATATTATCGAATATGGAGAGTCTGTTATTACTTTCCAACAAACCTTTAATCCATTCTATCAAATGTTGTAGGTTCCCCAACAGCATAGTATAAAGGATATCTAATTGAATGACTTCTTAGAGGACTACACCTTCTAGGGTCCATAGTGCATTTTTGACAGCTTTTACTCCTTTGTCATGAAGACTTATGACATCCGATTTGTCAACCCATTCCTAATATTTTTCAACATTGTGTGTAGGATATTCCTGAAACTAGCCTAGTTGGTTCTGAGGACATTCACATATCAGACACCTAGTTGTGTAAATCCCATATATTGTTGAATTTTCCATATGGTCCACAAGCTAGGTAGCAACTCGGAAATAATATTCCCTAATTACCTCGTCAGCATACTTTATTTTCTGCCCATTCCGTGCAGCGTCCGATAACGGATGTAAGATAAACCTAAGTAGATCGTGCAAAACCTGAATAGCCTCTTGCTCCTGTTTCTCCTTTGACCACCTAGGGACCTTTTTCACTTGCTTGGGACTATGAGGTAGTAGGGCAACCAGTATGTAGGTATAAGATGTCGGTTTATTCTAAACTGTAGACTTGATGTTGTCAATAGTCATATATATAGGCCACACCTTGCTATCACCAGAAATATTTGTCAGGTGGGTGGTATCAGATACAAAGAGTACAGGAACTAATGTAGTGCCCACCGGGAGTGTTATCTATGATCTGAAGTCAACAACCAAATCACTACCAAATGTAGTACCTAGATGTCACCAATGGGGCAATTGCATACCTGTATATCCTACTACTATGATGCAGTATTCATCTCTATATAAACCCTCTCCTGATGTCTGTCAAAGTGCCTGACTGGGGTCCAGCACATGTGTGCTGCAAAGGATTTCCGATGCAGCAAGTACTTTAATGATGCCAAAATATCCCGGTACCAGAACTCTGTATTTTTTGCCAGATTGAAGTCTACAAACCCATTTTTCCATAGTGGATCAGTGATCATTTGGTCAATCTTTTGATACAAGGTGGAAGTGGATCAGAATAAAAACCTGGAACTGGCATCCATTATAAACCTTTGTCCGTCTGGATTTCACATAAGGAAGCCATCCTTGAAGAATGCATTGATCTGAGCCTTTGGCACACGCACTTCATATAGAAATCTTGCAAGTTTAAAATCTAGGGTATTTTGAAAGAGTTGAAAGAAATTGTACATTAGTTGCCTTTGTATAATTAAGGGGTATACTGAAATAACTTTGCCTGCTTCACAGTCCGCAGGAAAATATATAGCATCTGCTGTGGGATTGACTGTATCGGTCTGTTGATCCTCTATATCCGAAAAATTAGTGTGATCATAGGTAATTTCTTCTTGCTGTTCTTCTGGTAACTTGGTCTCATTTTGGAGTGTAAAGTCAGGAAGGTCCAAGAAGAGGCATCTCAAGTCATCCTCAAAGTTGTTGTCATTAGTTGATCATGTTGCATCCGTTGGTTGCCCTTCTGCATCCCATTCTTCATTCCTTATGCTGGTCTTCACTCATTTCCGGAAGTGCAGGAGTTTGAGATATTGTTTCTCCAAATGATTCATAAGGGTACTAGCTGATTTGAAAGCCTGATTGTAAAAGGGGCATGCACCACTATGAGGTTGTATTATGTCTGTTGATAGCTGGATTATATCCAAATGACTATCATATATGTTTGTGTTTGCTCGTTTTCGTTGGGACGGTCACACATTAGCGTGTTTTGTTTCCAAATAAATCATAAGCCTACCAGCTATTTTAAAAGGCTAGCTGCAAAAAGGGCATACACCAATTGTTGGACATGAGCTGAAGGAATTCATGTTAATGGAAACGTGAAGAGTCTGTTTGTTGGAAGTTTGGTTGGTCTATTAAGAACACAATACAAGCGTTTCCTACGAATGAAAGCTAGCTCAATTCAGCCTAATTCAGGTTGCTTATTGCTAGTATACCTCCGTTTATGCTGGTATATGTAAAGTTTCTCAGGCTGGTTTTGTTGGTAGCACCTACCAGTATGATAAACGGATTCCAATACTGTTGACTGGTCGATTGATACCGTTAACCGGTCAATTGATACTATTCATAGGTTAATTGACAGAATGTACAGATATCAAGGAATAAATTTATTATTTCCTAAAATTTATGGTTATTGGACTAACATGAGAAATATGGATATTGGAACAGCCAGGCCCAAAAAGAAGCCCTTCTATTGAGCTAATATTTTCAGGCTCTCCATTTATCTGGGCTCTTTGTCTTTCCTGCTTTACTCTCTGCCTTTCTCACTCTATCCTCTGTCTTTCCTGCTGTCTCTGATCCCAAGCCTTTCGTTGCTGGTGGAGTCTCTACTATTCATCTTCCATATTCCTGTAGGGAATAATCTGAACCTCATGCAATAGAGTATGAGCGAGCTCATTCTCTTTGTTCTCTACCTCCTTGCTAGGTGCTTTCTCTTCCTCAGGCTCTTCAGTTGTTCCTTCATTCGGGGTAGCAGGCACCTCTATTGGCATGGGAGTGGCAATCGGCTGCAGGTAGTATGGAAAGCAACGTGGATATTGTTGGTTTTTACGTGCAGCGGTGAGAATATGAGAGAGTGTGTATTGAGTGACTTAGATGAATTGATCGATATTCTCTTAAGTACATTGTCTATAGCTGATATATATATACATGAATAGCAAAGTACATATATATATTTTGTATGTAATATGAGCAATATGGGAATATGAGTGGAGACATGAGTGGAGACATGAAAGTGGATATGAGTGGAGACCTCAAAGTCACCGAGTATTTCCTACATCACCAAGTATTTCCTACAGCCTCCCTTACTCGGTGATTATTTGTCTAATTGTTCATCCATCCATTGTTCTTTCCAAGCATTTATCGTACACATTGGTAGGACTTTCGTAAGGATGTCAGCCAGGTTTTCTTTTCCAGGAATGGTTTTGATGACCAATTTTTCCTTTTTTACCTGTTGCTGTATATAATGGAACCTATGTTCGATGTGTCTAGTTCTTCACAGGCAATGTAAGGTGTAGGATAAGTGGTATGCGCCTTCACTATCCGTTTTCAGAGTCGGTATTAGTGGGATCTTTATCTCAGCTAGGAATTGTTGTGCCCAGGCAGCGTCTTTGGCACCTTCCCAATCTGTGATGTATTCGGCTTTTGTAATAGACAAGGCTACTATATCCTGTCATCGACTATACCACCCTATTGGCTAATCCCCTAACATCATTAAGACTCCAGTTTGGGATTTACACTTCTCTCCCCCAAAGGATGCGTCCACATATATGGTTAATTCGAGGTTGGAACTGTGCTTTAGTGTAAGACCAGTTTCTTTGGTAGTCTATAAGTATTGTAGTATTTGTTTTGCAGCTTGAAAGTTTGCTGTTGATGGTTTTGCTGTTCTTCTGCCTAGCAGATTAACAAATATGGATATTTCGGGTCTGGTTATTCTGGCTATGAATAGTAGTCCTCCTACTAGAGCTTGATATAGTTTCGGGTTCTCTATTTTTCCTGCTTCTTCTGTGAACATAGCTAGGTCTAGTGGTAGTAATTTCTTAGGTTAAGGTGTGTTTTGTAGGTGTGCTTTTGTCATGGATTCTATTAGGGCTTTTTGTCTCATTATGATCTGTGTCCCTTCATTATTCCACTGGAGCTCTATGTCTAGTAATTTTTCAGGCTTTCCTCTTTTTTCTAGTTCGATGTGTTCTTCAGCTTTGCGCTCAACTTCATTGAGCAATTCTTCATTAGGTGCTATGCTTAGAAGATCATCGACATGGGTCCCTATTATAATCGATCCTTCTTTATTAACATAGGTCCCTTGGTCGCCAATATATTAGTTGAGGCCTGCTAAAGCAAGAATTTTTTCCAAGGTTTTGAACTACTCATGTCTGGCCTGTTTTAGGCTGTATAAAGCTTTATTTAGCTTCCAATATTCAACTTCACTATTTTCGTTAATGTCTGATATGTATACATCATAGTGTAATAATACTTGTAGGTATGCAGCTACAACATCCCATTGGTGGACAGCCCATTTTCTGTGTAGGGCAATTACTAGCAAGATTTTGAGAGTTTCTGGTCTCATCATTTGTGCGTATATTTTATCGGAGTCGTAACTCACTCCATCTTCCTGCGTGAACCCTCTTTCAACCTTCCGGGCTTTATATTTTTGAATACTTCTATCGGCTTTTCTTTTGATTGCATACACTCACTTGGTGTCTACAATCTTGGCCTGTTGGAGAATTTCTTCTTTCTGGATTTTTGTATATACTCCATATCATTGTAGCTGTTCTCTTTCTTTTGATCGAGCTTTTGTCCATTCTGCCGCTTCTGAGCACTGCCGAGTTTGAGCATCAGTTGGATGATCTGGGTTATTACTAGATATTTCAGCTATATTTATTATGGTAGATGCTTTTCTTGTAGGTTTCTGTGTTCTCTTAGATTTGCGTTCTCCTACTTCTTCAATCCAATCTATAGCCTTTTTTCTCGGTCTCTTTGCTGGTTTGTTCTGCTCACTGGATTCACTCTCATCGCCCTCTTTGGGCTTGCTTGTTTCAGTAGACTCACTCCGGCGTACCTCGGGCTCGTTTTCGCCCATGCTCACCTCAGTGGGCTCACTCCGGCCTACCTCAGTAGGTTTGCTCTCGCTTACCTCAGATTTACTAGTGGGCTCGCTCTCGCCAGTAGGCTCGCTCTCGCCCACCTCAGGTTCATCAATGGGCTCGCTCTCGCCAGTAGGCTCGCTCTTACCCACCTCAGGCCTTCCCTCTTCAGTAGGCTTGCTGGTTTTCTTAGCTAGTTTAGAGTTTTTAGTTATCCCAATCTTTCCAGATTTTTTCATAACATGATAAACCCCAAACGTAGATGTATATCCTATAATGCGGGCTTCAAAACCTCTTGGAGCTAGCTTATCTGATGTATGAATATTGTAGTTAAAATATATGACATGTTCTCCAAAGATTCTGAGGTTCGTTCGTTCTTGGATTGCATCTCTTTTAAGGAATAATTCTATAGGAGTTTTCCCATTTAGTGATTTATAGGGAATTCGATTTTTGGTGTATGTTGCCCATTGGGTAGCTTTGTCCCATAAACCCTTTGATATTCCAGCTGCTATCAGTGCTGTTCGGGTCATTGTTATTATTGTACAATTAGCTCTTTCTGCTATTGTGTTCGTTTCGCTATGTCGTGGGACAGTCTCTTTCTGGATAATTCCTTGCTATTTGAGCTTTAGGCTTACCTCGTAATTGTGGAATTCGCCTCCCCAGTCAGCCTGTATTTTGGTTACTGAACATTCGTTATTTGGTACCTTTTGCAATATGTAGATAATATCTAGTAAAGCCTTCCCTACTTCGCTTTTCTTTCTTAATAGCTTAGTCATTAAGTATCGAGAGAAATCCTCTGTAACTGCAAGGAGGTATTTGAATTAATTGCTCATGGTGCCAGGATTAATTGGCCCTATGAGATCTGTATGTATACACTCTAAAGCTCTGGACGTATGTATTCCTTGGTTTGCGCGAGCAGCCGGTTTCGTGGTTTTACTGAGTAGGCATGCTTGACATGTCAGTGGCTCAGGTGATCCTAGTAATTGTCGGTATTCTGGTAAGGTTTTCAGAGTATCGAATCCAATGTGACCGTATTTCTCATGTAATCTCTATGCTTCAGATTGCACTCCAGCTTGCACTTGAGCGGCTTACGCTTCTGCTTGCCCTTCTGCTTGCATTCCAGCTTGCACTCCTGCTTGCGCCCCAGCTTGCACTCCAGCTTGTACTTGAGCGGCTTGTGCTTGTTTTACTTGCGCTTCTTACTTAGGTTTAATCAATAGGGCGCCGTTAGCGTGCGCAGCGGGCCGATTTTTACTCGCGCCGCGTCACTAAGACCCGCGCCGACAGCCAATTATTTCCCCTTACACCGCGCCGCCGAGTCGGCTTTTCTCTTACCTGGATTACTCGCACCGAGCTGAGTAGCTGATGGCTACTCGCCAAGCCCTTTGTTCTTTCTGGTTGCGATATTTTGGGCATTCTTATAGTTGTTACGGATTGCTGGTTTATGGATTGGATTGTCTTTAGTTCTCATGAAGTATTTCAAGTTTTTATAGAATTGTTACAGAATTATCTCGTTGTCACGGAATTGTCTAATGTTGTCACGTAATTGTCCTAGTTGCGATATTTTGGGTCGCTCGACAGCCTATTACATTCTTGTAGTTGTTACAGATCACTGGTTTATGGATTGGATTGCCTTTAGTTCTTATGAAGTATTTCAAGTTTTTATGGAATTGTCACGTAATTGTCCAATAATCCTGTCATGGAATTATCTCGTTGTCACGGAATTGTCTAATGTTTTCGTGGAATTGTCATGTTTTTCCATTCCCAAACTCAATCCCACTCGTTTCCTTACATGCCAACCCAATTACCAATTAAAACCTGTAAAATAACTACTAAATAAAACAAAATAAAACGAATCTACCTAAACATGTCCTAAAATCCATGCTCATACCATGACGGATAAGACAACGGAGACGGAGGAGCCCACGTCCGGGACGGAGGAGCAGCAGACGGGGCGGGAGCAGTAGACGGGGAGGCAGCAGCAGACGAGGAGGGAGCAGCAGACGAGGAGGGAGCAGCAGACGGGGCGGGAGCAGCAGACGGGGAGCGAGCAGCAGACGGGGAGGGAGCAGCAGACGGGGCGGGAGTAGCAGATGGGGACCGCGCAGCAGATGGTGACGGCTCTGACAATGATGAAGACGATGACGACGACGACGAAGATGGTGACGGCTGAGACGATGACGGCACAGACGATAACGAAGAAGAATCATTTCTGGTTGTCGCTAGAGGTTCTCTAGCTACTGGTGCTGATACCAGTAGTAGTGGTGCGAGTGGTGGTGGTGGTGGTGCGAGTGGTGGTGGTACGAGTGGTGCGAGTGGTCATGGTGGTCATGGTGGGCATGGTGGGCGTGGTAGACGTAGTGGTGGGCGTGGTAGGCGTGGTGGTCGTAGTGGACATGGTCCAGCTGCTGGTGGGAGTAGTGTGTACCACGGGGCGAGTAAAACTCGCCTCACTCGCCAAGACTCACCTCGGCGAACGAGTTTTCGGCTGCTAACAAACTCACCGAGTCGGCTTTTTACAACTCCAACTCGACTTGCGATTAATTGGTGATCTACAGATTACTCGCCAAGCCTTTTTTTTGTTAGATAAAAAAAATTATTTTGTATTCTCTACACCCGAAATGCCTCAATATCATTCCCGAAAACTCGTTTGTTTTTTACCCTACAACATGACCGATTCCATATCACCCATTCCGTATACTGTGCCGATGGATTGCTTGCACTGTCATGGATTGCTTCCGCTGCTACCGATTGCTTGTACTGTCTGGGTTTCATGGATTGCTTGTATCACGGATTGCAATCTTCCGCTATCACGGAATGCTTTCTCTATCACGGATTGACTGCTCTTGTCACGGATTGCTTCCTCTTGTCCAAAATTTGCTTCTACCCTCTACGTATTATGGGCACTAGTTACTTATCTTCAACTGCATGCATTCTCCCACCCGCCCATGAACCATAGTCTTGTAGTACTCTCCACAAATACTATATTACGCGGCCAAACAAAAATCCTTTCCCTAAATATCCCAGATAATCACTGGAGAAAAACATCCTGGCATCCCAACAAATCTCATCCTAATACCTAACATAAAAACAACAATATATAGCATTAGAAGAATATGAAACACTGTCAATTACCCTTAATCATTATTCTAGCACACATCCTTCCTACCCCTCTGCCTAAGAACCCTACAGAAAATCCCTCCCATAGTTGAAAAATAATCCACGAAGTATACAACGAATCATGACACAAGAATAAACTCTTCAAACCCAAAAAGTATCCGTGAATAATCCCTAAAACCGCATCCCTTTTCCCCCTAAAGCGCCCAAAACGTTCACTAAAACAAGCACTTGGCTGGTGGAATTAGGTTCAACTGGTAGGAAGTCGGGTACCGGAACCTAATTCGCCAAAGATCCCAATATTTACCTTGGCTGTCAGGCATTTGGGTATTTGTGTTCCGTGGTAATTGACATCTAAACCGGAATCGTATTACATCACGGCGGTCCCTCGTGGTCCGTGGATATAAACACCCCAAAGTTCTGGTCCTTCTTGTAACTATAATTTATAATGAATGATACTAGACAGTAGTCATTCGGTACCGTTTATACAATCTATATCCGCTTGGGGACGGATGTTTGTGTATGCCGGTTCTGCTGAGGGATTGCCTCAGAAGGGTAGGTTGATTACTAAGAGGGGTGTTCCGTAAGGAACAATAATATAACAGGTGTAATCTTCGTTTGTAATTATGCTATCTATCTGATCGCTGCTATT